>JAOWBN010182162.1:0-29178 GCA_028565015.1 Pinguicula moranensis
TAACTTGCTCTTGCTCTCATCAAAAGGCTTCGTACATAAGTGTGTATATGTGCATATGTTCCGTACATATACACCGTATTGTTCAACTGTCTTACGTTTCGGGTTGTCATTTCCTCGTGAACATTCTTTGTTTCTACCCATTCCGCATTTGTTTCGTGGTAGTGTCTAGTAAATCATGTGTAATTCTGGTTCCCCGGTCTAATTCGAGTCCTGAAACTTGCATATTTGCAGTAGTACTACATCAATCTCAATTGTATTTGAGTCTGTCAAGTGTCAACCAACTTTATAATTGAAGTTGGCATTAGGAATAAAGCAAAACGTTCTTGAAACGATGGCTTCGTGTAGCAAAATTATAGCACACTTATTTCTCACTCAAGTCCTCCCAAGTCCCCATGAACAGAGGTATCCAAATGGGTCAGCGGCAGTCACTGCACGGACTTCGTACTGGCTAAGGGGCCAAGCCAAGCACCCCTTCAAATCTGAAATTTAATTTTTTTACTAGATACTACTGGACTCCATAGCGCTGATACGAGCATCTACACCCAAGTCGCAGAGAAAGCCCCCAAGTTTTGGTGGATTCCCCAAATGGTAGGCTACAAAGAAAGGGAATGTTTAACTGCGTGCCTTGGCGCGGAGCATTGACCTAAGGCTCCAACCGCCATACCCTCGACCGGGCAGGTAAGCAGTAAGCTATACCTATACTACGTTTATCGGATGCGTCACCTAAGCAAAGACGGGTTTGCTGAACCCCAATAATTTCTTCTTGTCTTCTTTTCCAATTTCCCAGTTCACCTTTTGTTTCCTTTTCAGGAATGATATAGCGTAAGACAACACAAAATGGACAATTATACCCATGTTAGTTTGTGTACCAGTGTTCAACACGAGGGTATAATGGTGAAATCGACTCTGTCTGTGACTGTCTTGCACTCTTTGTCTTGCACTGTATCATTTTTCTTATTTTTGCCTTCTTTTCTTGATAAAAGTAACAGCAATGGCAGTTGATTCCCAATATCACTAGCACTCTCTTTTTCGTCCTCTGCTCTCTCTCCTTATCCTCACAATTCCAAGTCCAGGAGGAGTGGTGTTGAGCTGTCGCTCTGCGCCGCTCCTGCCTTCGGAGGACTTAAAGAGTGACCAGAATGCTCCCAGCAACACTGGCACACGATCAGCCATGAAGACACAACTGCAGAGAAAATGAAACAAGCCAATGAGAAGGTTGTTTTGAGAAGGCACGGATTGGTCCACGTGCTACGATCCAACGTGATCATGCGCTTCACACGTTTACATTAGTGAAAACACGACTTTTAGTTTGTAGTCTGATTAATGTATAAAACCGAGAAAACAGAGAAAATGTGATTGATTTGATTTGTAAGTGGTTATAGAGTTTGAATAGAAAAAATTGGGGGAAAGCCCCGGAAAAACTTCTCTATGTTTCGTCTTCAACTTCTACTCGATCTATTATTCAATTCGCGAAATGTGCACGTCAAAATTGTATCAGAGCAAGTTTAATTGAGGTAGACATTACAGATTGCGCGATTGATCCAATTGATTGCTGACAATTGAAACGAATGGCGATTACAAAAGCAGAATGAGAAGCGTTGCTGGCAATGAAGTGCAAACAGCAACAAGAAGATCTGATAGAGGAGCAATTGCAGGTGCACAGATCAGACAGTTTAGGTATGCAGTTGGTGTCGGTCTTGGTGAATGAATTAAAAAATTTAATTTGGAAATGTGCCATTATTTTTGCGCTTGAAGCCGAGCTTAAAATACGATTTGTTGATGGTTCCTTACTGAAATCGAGTGAAGATTCAATCTTATTTTGAAATGGAAGAGAGCTAATATAGCCTCGTGTGTTCATAGCTGTGTGGATCCATGGAACCTGACCTTATGAAGTCAGATATGTTACTTAATGATGCAAGGAAAATGTGGGAAAGTCTAGAAAAACGACCCGGCACCACAAATCTTCCACATTTTTGAGTTGGAACCTAACATGGTTGTACTTAGACAAGGAGATGTGAGTGTCTGTGATTTCTTCGAAAACTGAAAGCAATTTGGGACTTATATGCTCAATTGAGGCCTACTCCTCACATTGAGGGAGAAGTTGGGTTGTTGTTAGAGAAGAGGGATAATGAGACAGGGTTATGGAATTTCTAATGGTGTTAAAAGATGTTTATGAGGCAGATAGAGGCCACATCATTCGATCGAATCCACTGCCTAATATTGATACAGTTTACAATGTGATAATTAGTGTGAAAAAACAAAGACATGTTAGCACTGACATGACAACGGTGCATAATGGTCTGAACGTTGCAATGATGGCGAAGATCGGTAGATGGAAAAAGGATGCTGACGGAGGAATGAATAGGTATGATAAGAGTCACCTAAAGTGCAATCATTGCACGAAGTGTGGACACACAGTTGAGGAATGCTTCAAATTGAAGGGATACCCACAGGGATGGGTTGATAGAAGAAATGATAAGAGTTACTTGAAGTGTGCACATTGTACAAGAACTGGTCATATTGTTGAGAAGTGCTACAAACTGAATGGATATCCCGATAGGCGCATGGAACAGAGAAAAAGAGGTACTCAAAATCATTCTGCAAATTTTGTTGGATCCTCTGCAGATGAAAAATAGGCTACAGTCCATTGGATATGAAGGTAGATGGACATAACAGCCTCTATGAAGCTATGGACAGCATGCAGAAGGAACTGCAAAGGATCTCCAAAGGGAAATGGAAGGCTAATCATACTGGCAGTGCCTTAGTTAATATGACGCATTATGGAAACTCAACCTTCAATTCCATGTCTTCTATTGTTTGTGATGAGATATCTAAGGAAGAATGGATAACTGACACTGGAGCCACCAACCACATGTGTACTAATGGTGATGCAATGTTCAACATTTGTTCTTTTGATGTTTTGACAGCCGTTTGGTTACCAGATAGGAGTGTTAGACCTATAAAATACAGTGTTGATATTCGTTTGTCTAATGAAATTCTGCTGAAATCATGCTTGCTCATGTCAAGTTTTAAGTACAACTTATTATTAGTGAGAAAGTTGTCAATGAGCACAAGTTTATGTCTTCATTTTTTGCTTGATCAATATATTGTGCAGGACCTTAAGACAAGTAAAATAGTAGCAGTTGGGAGAGTAAAGAAGGAGCTTTATGTCTGAATTCAAAGTCATTTGATCCAGGAATTGTGATGCAAGGGTAGAGTGACTACGTTTCTTCTCTGTCACCTTCAAGAAATGTTTCTGCAAAACTGTTAGGGCAGAATAAGATGATTAAAGTTGGTACGGTTGTATCATCAGATTTGCTACACAATCAATTGGGACATCCTTCCTATGATGTAATGAACCACCTGAATGATTATGATATTACTGCTATTCAAAAAGTTGTTATTGTTGCGTATGATATCTGCCATTATCCAAACAGAGTCGTCTGCCATTTGACAGCAGCAATCACATATCACAGTTATGCTTTGATCTGGTTTACATGGACATATGGGGGCCTTATAAACTACCATATCTCAGTTCTTGCCAGTATTCTCTCACTATTGTAGATGATCACAACAGGTGTAATGGGACATAGTTATTCAAGTACAAAGATCAGATTGTAGGAATGATTGAGACGTTCATCCTAATGGTTAAGTCATAGTTTGATAAATCAGTGAAAGTGATCAGGACAGACCATGGTACAAAATTCTTCAATAGTCATTGTCTACAATTCTTTCACAATCATGGGATAATACATCAAAGAAGTTGTGCCTGCACCCCTCAGCAAAATGGCCTAGTTGATAGGAGGCAAAGAACATTGTTGCAGGTTGCCAATAGAGATGGGCAAACAGCCCGGCACGCATCGCACGGTTTGCGGGCTGGATTTTTCAGCCCGGCATGCGCACATTTTATAAACGTGTCCGTGCCAAAACATGTATGTTTTTTAAACGTGCATGCCTAGCACGGCACGCATAAAAAACATAGCGTGTCGGGCCAGCCCGCGTGCAAATGGGTCACGCACGCTTGCACGTTTTCTAATAAAACATGTAAAATAAAAATAAAATAAAAACCTGTGAAATAATTAAAAAAATTCCCAAAAATGGCCAAAAATGATTAAACACCACCTGCAATATAAAGTCTAACGACAAATAGTCCTGAATAAATAAACATAAGTCCAAATAATCCCAACCAACATCAAATCCGGGTAACGTTTAAATCTAAAATGTCCAAATAACAGTTCCAATACAACAACATCAACATTGTAAAGTCAATGGCGAATAGTCCAAAATAAATTAACAGATCCAAAATGATCACACCCAACCCGAGATCGAAGTCATTCCAAAGCACCTGCACCTGCAATATAAATATCATACAATCATATTAAACTATGATCAATATAAAATGTCATTATAATAATCAAACGTATTAGAATACCTAAGGAATATCAGGAGACAGGAAGAGAACTAGAACAGTCTTCTTCATCATCGCTATCGTCTTCAAAATAAGCTTGTAGCACCTGATAAACAAACATATAACAATTAAAATCTCTTTAAAAAAACAATAAACAAACATATAACAAGTCAAAACAATTACCATAGAACACTCTCAACAATAGTTGAACCGGTGTGCCTATGCACAAGTCTGAAACCTATGATTCGCTTCTGAAGTGTCCAACTATTGTCGATGTAATGGGCCACAACACTACAATAATCCAAGTGTGCTCTGGAGTCCCATATGTCTGATGTCAAAGCCACACAGCAATCCATCTTACCTAAGTCGGACCTCAATGCAGACATTCTCTTCAAAAAATATTCTTTTATTTCTCGTCTTATAGTCCGTGCACTAATTGTTTGGAAAGAGGGATTGAATGATTCTTGAATGTGCATCTCATACGAAGAACTCTCTCCAAAACTTATCGGCAAATCCTCTCTTGATATCAAACGGACCAGAGACTCTCGCCACCTCTTTGGATCATAACGAAAGGGAGTCAACTGTCCATCCTTACCGAAATGTAGAGTTGGTTGCTTCGTTGTATCAATTATCTTTTTCTTCTCCTTACATGTGTTTGCATGTCTCAACAGTGTCCCAGTACCTGAACGTCCTGTTGCTCCGCAATACCTTTTTTTACAATGCCGACATATTGCTACGATCACCTCCGTGCCATCGACAATCTCTGTAATTCTTTCAAAAGTTTGCCAAGCTGGAGAAGTTAGTTTCTTGGCCTTTTTCTTGGGAGGACCCATTGATATACTTTCTTGTGATCTTAGAACGTGGTTCTGCTCCTCATTTTCATTCTCAACCTCATCATCAAGTTCAAGTTGAATATCTACCTCCTCATTCTCATCGTCAATGTTAGAAGTACCTCTTATACTTGTTTGTCGGGATGTCATTTTGAAAACCTGTAAAATACAAAATAACAGAGCATGTCAAGTGCATATTACACATAATTTTTCTGTCAACATAGAGATAAAAAAATCACTAAACTTTATTGATTCACCATTAAAAGAATCAACATCCACAATCCACAAAGCGATAAGCAACTGAAGGAATCAACTGAAGAAAGAATTCTTACAAAACCAACAAACTTCAGATCAAATCAACTCCCCCATACACGATGTCACGATCAGGTTGTCTCCACTTTATAGGAGCTGAGCTATTGCAACATTAACTAACCCTTAATGACAATTGACATTCAAGGCATGCGTGCTTCAGGAATCAGGACAAAATAGAAAGGCAATAGGAAAATTTTGGCTGCTTGACTCAAGAATCCAAACCAACATTAAATGCATATAATATTTAAGAAAACACGCCTGCCAAACACAAAGTTGAATATAATCCTCAACCTCAATCCAACAAACAGTACTCGTGCAACTAAATCAAAAATCAAAACTTGGTAAACAAAATAGAATCCAACAAACAATTACTTGTTCGCTGTTACTGGCTCCTAATTGCTAATCCCCTGCTTCCCACAACCAGCAAACAGCGTGACAGTGAATCAAACGGCGTGATGACGTCAAATCGTGTCGTGCAACGGGAGACGCGTTGTGCCGTGCTGAGAAGCTAAATGCCAACGCATGAGATATTCTTTCAACGGCGTGTCGTGCGGCGGCGTGCGGCGAAATCGATAGAATGAACTCTGAAGAGAAGCGGAAGTCGGGTTTTGTAGTTTGTCGTGCAACGGCGTGCGGCTGCCGGCTTGTAAAATGTAAAATGTAACGAGGGTTTTCACTTGTAATCTATTTTGTCTTGGCGCAGCGAAGAAAACGAATTGCACGCGGGTTTCCAATACACGTTTTTTTATTTTTTTTTAAATAAACATTTTTAAGAAATGTGCAACACGTTTGCACGCGGGTTGCACCGTATCCGTAACGGTTTGCACTGCGAACGCACCATTTTATAAACGTGCGGATATTACACGCACGTTTTCTGGAAAAAAAATTGACACGCACGCACGCACGTTTTAATACGAACGGTTTAGGCACGTTTGCACGTTTTTTCTGTGCGTGCCGTGCCTAGCCCGTTTGCCTATCTCTATAAAACACTTATCTCACATTCAAGTTCTGCGAGGATTATCACCCAATGAAAGTCCAAGACAGATGAATGGAAGAGTAGAGAGCTTGCAGTGGAGCAACTGGGCTACTGAGGTTTGAATCTCATTCCTCATATTCACACCAAAGAATCTACTCTTTGAAAAGTTTATGGATAGCCCTGAAACTAGCTCAAAGATTCTTAGCAGGCCTTTCATCACCGTGATGTTCTGCATATTCCCTTGTGCAAAGAGCAAGGTATCATCGGCATATTGGAGGTGGGAAAGTATGATACCCCCAACATTCACACCCTCCAGTTTGCCAAGGGTAACAACCTTCTTCATGAGGATTGATAGCCCCTCTACCACCAGTAGAAAAAAGGAGGGGGAGAAAGGATCCCCTGCCTTAAACCACGTTGGAGTTTAAAATCCCCCGCACTGCTCCTATTGATAAAGACTGCTGCTTAAGGATAAGAGACACACTCCATCATCCATTGTATCCAGACTTGACAAAATCCGAGTTTACATAGCATGGAGTGAAGGAAATTCCAATCAACTGAGTCAAACGCTTTTGAAAAATCTAGCTTCAATAGAGTCGCTGGTTTCTTTGATCGTTTGATTGAGTGGATTGCTTCATTAACAATGAGGATGCCATCAGTGATTTGGCATCCCTGGACAAAGCCTGTTTGGCTTTTAGATATAACTCTGTGTATCACTTTTTTTTTAACTTGTTGGCATGCTGTTTTGATAGGATTTTGTATCCACTTCCTACCAAGGAGATAGGCCGAAAGTTCTGCAGATCATTAGGACAGGAAATCTTAGTGACAAGAGAGATGAAAGTTGAGTTTGTGCCTTTTCCCAATCTACCACCTCTGTAGATTTTTTTGAGAAATGATATAAAATCTTGTTTCATTACTTCCCAGTACCTTTGAATAAATTGGAAGTTGTATTCAAATACCATGGTTTGTTATTGTTTTTTTTGTTAACTTGTGTTTCTAACTATTTACGTTAGGGATATAATTGTAATTTAATTTCTAATCCCTAGATATCCCCTATTAAATCGAGCAAGCACATCTAAAATACCATCTATTGTTGTTGTAAACTGTAATTTTTGCTATTGTTGTCCACCACATCATTTTTTGTTCTATAAAAAAAATCTGATGTAGATAGTAATAATTGTTAATAATGAAATCAACATAGAATTATTTTATCACCGATTGCTACAACAATAATTATCTCAATCCAAGAGTCACTCTGTTGCACCACCTGCTTGTGGAGACCAGATTTTAGTAAGAAACTCTATGGGTGAGCAATCAGTATTCTGTATCGGTATTAGTATTCGGTACCAGTATTAAATTTGTGAAAATCAATACCGTATCGAAAATATTTGGTATTAGTATTTTGGTATCAATACTAATATCGATACCGAATACTGAAATATTGGAAAAAAAAATCAGGTTTCAATTTCGATATCGGTAACAGTGTTTTTGGTCACCCTTAAGAAACTCAAGTAACAATAATGATCATAAACTAAGTAAGATCAGGTCTAGTACAGGTCATAACATACATCAAGCTACCAATAGCAAAAGTATAAGGAAATTTCTCAGGATCTAGACAACGTGAATAAGACTTTGGGCATTGTTCCTTCCTCTATTTAATAGAAGAATTAAATGAAAGTACAGAAGTAATACAACTTTTCTGTAACAATGAAATTTTTCGTGCAAGTCTATCACAAACGATTTTAATCCCAAGGATAAAAGAAGCTTTTCCCAATTCTTTTATTTCAAATACAGAGAATAACAAATTCTTTGTCTCAAGTTAAAGATGATTGTTGTTTCCAGCCAAAAGAATATCATCAACATATAATGTTAAGAACATAATATCTTTTTGCACTTTCTTAACATATATGAAAGGCACTGCTAAATTCTGAATGAACCCAAAAAACAGTGACCTTTTCAGGAAATTTCATATTCCAATGTTTCGGGGCTTACTTCAAATCATAGAGAGATCTATTAAGTTTGCTTACCTTACTTTTACTTCCATGAACCAGAAAACATTATAGTTGCTCCATATAAATGTCCTCATTGAGTTCACCATTCAGGAAAGTTGTCTTCACATACATTTGGTACAACTCAAAATCAAAGTATACAGCCAAAGCAAATATGACTCTTACCTATTGAATGTGTGCAACAAGAGAGAATGCTTCTGCATAACCAATTTCATGTATTTGATTGTATACTTTGACAACTAAACGAGCTTTATACTTTTGGACAATATTTTCACAATTTTTCTTCTTCTTAAATACCCATTTACAGCCAATCACTTGAGCATCGAGAGGAAGATCAACTAAGGTCCACGCATTATTTTTATAAAGAGATTGAAACTCCTCATGTATAACTTCTAACCATAACTTTTTATCAACATCTATCATAGCCTCTGAAAAAGTATTTGGATCATGCATATCTTCATTTAATCTGAGGATTTCACAAATTTCACCATTATAAACATAATATTCTAGACAAATAGAACAATTAGTAATCTTTGAGCTCTTTCGAGTGGCTTTAGGGTATACTTTTCTTTTTATAGAGATGGCGTATGGCTCAGTAGGTTGCTCCAAAGAGGGTTGCAAATCCTCAAAATTTTGATTGTCATCAATTTCCTTAAGTAAATTCTTTTCCCCTTCCAAATTCTCAGAGTCGAATTATTCTTTTAAGAACTTGACATTCTGACTCTCTACTAGTGGGAAGGTGATCTCTCGAAGGGTCAAGGATTTAAACTGGACTTTCTTCCAAACCAAACTTCATATAGTGTAGTCTCAACTGATTTAGTTGAAACTCTATTCAAAATATAATCAACGGTCAATAATGCATCACCCCAAAAACTAGTGGTGAGGTTACCATGAGCCAACATAGATCTTACCATTTCTAACAGGGTATGATTCCTTCTATATGTTACACCATTTTGGTCATAAGTATAAGCCATAGGTTTCATGTAAATAATACCATGTTCTTCACAGAACTTATCAAACAAAGTAGAACAATATTGACCACCACGATCTGTATGAAATGCTTTAATCTTTCCGTCCGTTTTATTCTCTACTTCAAGTTTGAATTTCATGAAGAATTCAAGTGCATTAGACTTCTTATGCATGAGATAGACATGTCGATATCTTGAAAAATAAACAATAAATGTGATGAAATATTTGCATCAATTTTTGATCTTAGTATTGAATGTTTTTTACATATATCAGAGTGAATCACTTCTAACTTACCAAAGCTTCTGAGACCTTTTGGAAATGATAATTTGTGCATCTTTCCAGAGATGTAAATTTTACATGGAGCATACTCCTCAAATCTCAGATTGCTCAACAAACCATCACGAATAAGTTGCTGAATGCGTGAATTACTAATATGATATAATTGAAGGTGCCACAAGTAAGATGAATTATGGGAAGAAGATCTATCAACCAAATTGAAAACTTTATTGCCATTAAGTTTCAAAGCATAAATATTCATGTTTCTAAAACCATATAAAATGACAACATCATCCATGAACATAACAAAATGACCATCATTGAATAGAAAAGTGTAACCAAGTTTCTCTAAAGCAGACACTGACAATAAGCTTCTTCTCAAATCAGGAACAAATAGACAATTAACTAAAATAAAATGTTGTTCGTCTTCTAACTTCAGCTCAGAGTCTCTAACTCCATTAACCGATGCCTTATCATCATTCCCTATTCGCACATAGCTCTCGCCAAGTTTAGTTCTACTTAAACTTGTAAACCCCTACATATGGTTAGATACATGAATAGTAGCTCCAGAATCAACCCACCAACTATTAGGTTTAATAAATGCATGATTCAAATTGAAACCACACCTGTTGCATTATTACCCTGCCTTTTCTAATATTGATTGTTCTGGATGTTGCTCATCTCTTAACTTGATATAATCTTGTTCCAGTCAACGCTATATTCTTTGGCAAAGTATATCAATTGATTACATGTATAACATTCTTTTTTGTCTATAGATGTAAGTTAGAACGGTCATTTCCACCACTATGAGAAGAGTGTTGCGACTTTTGTGGCTGAAATGTTCGTTTGTTGCTATTCGCATGCTTCTTAAACTTTCCCTTTTTGGGTTTCAATGACCTGGAATAAGGTTGAGTCTGAACTATCTGCACAGTTTCTACTTTCTCACTTTTATCATTTCTCTTCTTACCAACTTCAACATCAACATGATTAATAAGATCCTCCACTGTCCATTTACAGTTAGCAACAAATTTACTTCTCATATATACGTGTAAGCATCGAGAAATGAATCAATAATAGTGCTAATTTTTGTAGGTTCAACTATGGTAGTTCCAAGAGATTGCATTTCATGAACTAAAGAAACCATCTTGTTCACATGAGCCTGGACATCCTCATTATCTCTATACATAGACTTGATGAATGATTTCCAAAGATTGTTTATGTGAGCCTTAGAAATTTGACCATACCTCTTTTCAATGTTGTATATAATATCCTTAAGGTTCTCAACTTTAGTGTAGGTTTTTCGGAGTGGTAAACTTAAACCTAAAAGGACATGGCATCTTGCGATCCTATTTGCATTGCCCCCCATTTATCATAGGCCTTTGCCAATGTAGCATCGGCCGGAGTAGCAATCCCCACAGGTTTAACTGTAGGAACATCAATAATATATTTCCTTATAATCAAGATAGTCTAAAAGAAGATCCACTATCTCCTTCGAATCAAGATAACTATCGCCATCCAAGGGAGAATATCTCAATAGATCAACATAAGCTGAAACAATACTAGCAGAGGGCAATGTAACATCTGACCAAGAAAAAACAATCCACGAGTTCTATCACATCAACTTAAACATTATTGTTAGGATTATCCAACGGGAATTTACGGAACAATAAATAACACATAATACACAGATAAATTTATTATCTGGATAACTTGACGTGAATTTACGAAATAATAAATAACAAATATCATAACACATAAGTTTATTGAACTGAATTACCCGACGGGGATTTACGGAACAATAAACAAAGCACAAATAATAATATATTGATTTATTACTCTGAATAACCCGACAGGAATTTACGGGATGATAAATGAATGCATAATAACTCACACATAACCAAACAATGTGATAACCAAAAGTTTCAAGTCATCTGCCAACTTATTAAATATAGGTACAAATCGAATATGTGGATATTGTTATAGTTTAACTCGACAAGAAACCAATGCCAGCCACTCAAACTCCAAAAAAAAGTCAAAAAGTGGCACGACACCACAAGATCCAAACCCTAAAACCCTATAGCCTTTAACTCAAATCACGAAGACTTAGTGCATAAATCAATCAAGGTGCTCAATTCGATCAAGGCATCTTCTTTGGTGCTGCGCAACGTATGCCCAGGAGGCGGGTATGGGAAGCACCGAGACATAATTTCAATTTCGAGTTTATAATACAATTACATGTTTGTTTGTTTTTTTTATAGGCCAAATTCTGGTGAATTGCTTCTCCATGGTATCGATCCCTAGACCTCAAGGTTATGAGGTGTGTTGCTCACTACTTTAGCTACCCGAATTGATAGGCCAATTTCGTAGATTAGGGTTATTGTTTGAACTTAAGTTTTGTGTTTGCAACTCTTTTGTAATTTACCCTTACCGTGTTGTTCTTGAATTAAGGCTTTTGATAATTGTTCATAATCTAAGTTTTTTTCATTAAAAGATGCTTCACTCGAACTCTGTCAAAGGAAAAACAAACATGAATTTTATTTCTCATTGTTTATTTTTTTTTCTGAAGATTGTTGAATTGCTTCTTTATATTCGTCCATAGCTTTTGCCAGATCATATTTTCGACTGATTCTATGAATTTTGCATTTCTTGTTGGCTAATATAAGGTTTCTTCATCCAACAAAAATTATATTTATGGATTAGGGTATAATTTCTATGCATTCATAATATATATTTCTGTGTAAACTTCTATGATGAATTTTTTGGATGTTGCAACATTATTGGTTTGCGCAAGAGTTTTTGTTGCTATGCTGCCTACTATCCTAAATATCCTAAATATCTGATTCTTGAAAAAATTGTTGAAAGATTAGCATTCCTGGAAAGGATCACTCAAGTAGCCAACAGAGAATGTTTCAAAAACTTGAGGATGTCCAACCAAGCATTCTCAAAACTTTGTAGAACTTTGTGGGACGATTGTGGTTGAAAGACGATCAATACGTGTCAGTGGTTGAAAAGGTTTCAATCTTCCTGCGCACCATCACTCACCACCATTAAAATAGGATCTTGCAAATTGATTTCAACGGAGTGGTCAGACCATCAGTCAAGCATTCCATCAGGTGCTCCAAGATATGCTTAAGCTGCACAGCAGATTACTTGTAGCACCTGCTCCAATCGATTACACATGCACTTATAAGAGATGGAAATGCTTTCATATGCTAGTATTAACAAATTTCACTATATGACAGTCTTACCTACACATTTCACACTGTTGTTTTAAATTGTAGGGATGCGTTGGCGTATTTAATGGCACCTATATCCCAGTGCACATTCAAGTAGAAGAACAACCACGATACTGAACAAGGAAAGGTCATTTGGCAAGAAATGTTCTTGGAGTTTGTGCCACTCAATGGCATTTTTATCTATATGCTTGATGGTTGGGAGAGTTCAGTGGCCGATGGTCATATGCTCCGGGATCTATTAACTCGGCCTAATGACCTTAGGGTCCAAAATGGTAAGTTAAATCTGCTATTTTAAGGAGCCCCGCTTTCTATCACATTAATACATAGTCTGACATTATATTAGCTTGTGTTCTGTTGCACAACTGTCAACAATGTGACACCTTTTGATCCATTATTGGAGCCAACAGCTGCCTGCGCGACTGGACTAGAAGAGCGTAACCGAGATATAGATGAAATAGAGGACCACATTCAATTTGTTAATGCATCTCCACGATGGAATCAGTTTAGGGATAATATAGCCAACGGCCTATGGGATACCTACACTTCACATAGGACAGGATGAAGCTTTAACTTTGGATTTGATTGCTTGAACTGAGTTTTTGTGACTGTCTACATTTTATTGATTATGTTTGATGGAACAATAATTTGCACCTCATTTTAGTGACTGGATTCACTTTCGAAACATTTGGTTCTTTTAACTTGACTATGATCTGTTTGTCTCACCATAAAACATGTAGGGGCACAAGCATGAATACAGCTAGCCACGTTGACAAAAGGGATGAAGTAACCTCCGAGATGGTTGAAGAACCAACCCTACCTACCTAGGACCAGGTCTATCCTCACAACACCGTATAAGCAGTCGGGTACTAACACAGAGGTAGTAGGGAAGAAAATAAAGGTTGAAGCATCGTCGTAGCCTACCAACAATAAACAACTTTACTTGACGCCGGACGAGGAAAAGGCACTGCTGACTGCTCTAAAGGATCTTGCGCTCAAAATTTGGAAGGCGGGATAGGGATGGAAGCGAGGAACTCACTACACAGTTGTTGTTGAGGTAAGATCCTCGGTGGAGGAGAGCACCATTACGGCGAAGAACGTTGAAAATAAGATGCACAATTAGGGTAAGGAAAACAACTTATTAATTGAATTTACAAAACTGAGTGGGGTGGCGATAGATCTAGAGGCGCATGCTATATTGATTTTGAGGATATGTGGGCCAAGTACGCAGGTACATGCAGTGATGTTTATTTAGGTGTATTCAATTTATCTATCTACACTTTTGTGTAACCATGCATTCTTTGTTTTGATAATGCATAGGTGAATAGCAAGTATATTGTTCTTGGAGGCAAAATCTTGCCATACTATGATTTCTAGTGTGAATTGTTTGGACAGTATTGTGCTACAAGATTAGGGGCTAAAGACCATGTCATGACAGAAGGGGAACGTACTCCGACACCAACCAAGGTCTATGAAATCATTGATAACTTCAAAGAAGGAATCGATGACTCAATTGAGCCCAAGGCAACAAGTGTTGATGATAAAGTCCAATTAGCTGTCAACGGTGAAGCTAGTGTTAGCCAGGGAAAGTGGAAGAAAACACTGCCAATTAGCTAATCAAGCCTCATTTGTTAGGCAGGAGATTCCCTCTAGTGTTAGCCAGGGAAAGCGCAAGAAAACACTTGCCACTATCCAATCAAGCCTTATTTGTAAGGCAGGAGATTCCCTCTCCAATGTAGACGCAATATACCTGAGAGTAGAAAGGATGTTTTGTAAACAGGAGCAAATTATGGATGAGGAGTCCAAAATGCAGCAACCAAGCTGATGAAGCATATGTATGAGTACAAAGATCTAAACTTGGAGAACAGGGTGCTCCTTGTAGATCACCTGATCAGGCAAGATGGGTAGTATAACTATTGGTCCAATTTGAATGGAGAGGGTCGTGCTGAATTTATCCAACTGCTTTGCCAAGGGAAATTGAGCTGAAGTGATGTATTCTTTCACAGGATGAATTACTTGTTAGTTTCTATGTGTAAGTTGATTACGTGCGTTTTGTTTGGCTTTATTGTGTATCTATCTAGGTACTAATCTTTGTGAAAATATAATGATTTTGATCCAATTTTTTGCCTTACTTGTGTTGCAACTCAGAACCTTTCATCTGCATAGTAATTGTGTTGCCTTGCTTCTATTTCACAGGTGTTAGTTGCGGTTGTTTAGTTAGTTGTGGCATCTCCTATTCGATCATTGTTGTTAAGAATTAATAGTTGCTGATCATTGTACAAGTGTTTCAAAAGAGATGAAGAATGTTTTTTGGTACAAGTGCTTGATTATATGGATGAAATAAACTATGCCTTTTATGATGCATCTTTCACCCAAGAATCCATATTGCTTGTGACCAATGGATTGTTTGAAGATGGAAGTTGAGTTTATAACTCATATTTCTTGTGAGTAGGGTATGAGGTTTGCTATCAGAGATGATGCGAAAACAGTGGGTGCAATGCAGTTGTGATCCAATCCACTATAGAGTAAAGAAGATGATGAAACGAGCTATACCCAATTGGTGCATCCTCTGCATTTTGGTACAAGTGTCTGATTTTGGTTGTGTTTGATGTTTTTTGGCACAACTTTGCCATCAATTGTGTGTTGTGTTTTACACTACGATTTATGTCGCATCTGTTGATAGAGACGTAGGTCTTCATTTGTTACAGAGATATGACAAACTGCAATCTAATTCCCAAGAAAATCAGAAGATGGAGACGTGACAAACTGGAATTCATACACTACAGAAGTTTCATATGGAACCCAAACTACATCAGTAAAGAACATTAAACAAAATCAAATATGTTCATCATCAAGAAAGCTCAAAAACACAAATTTGAAAATGCATAAGTTACCACATATATATGCATACAGAGATCTACAAAAAGTTCAAAATACAATAACTAATACAACATTAATATTAGGCAAAAACATTAAAACCCAATCGCTATGTGAAGTATTCACTGGTGCCCCCTTTCGGACGAGTTTACAGTGAAGTTTACCCGACTTCTAACACAAATTCATACCCCTGAATCCAACACACCGATCTCAATCAAACTGAAACTGAATGACCAAAATTATCCCATTTGGAGCCGACTGACCAAGATGGCCATTGGCAGCAACGGCAAACTCGGGCATCTCACTAATGACCCTCCTCAAGAAGGCACACCGGAGTACCGCAGGTGGGAACAAGTTGATCTAATTGTCTGCACAAGCCTGTTAGATGCCATGGAGTCCGATTTAATCAATCGGTATGCTTCGTATACCTCCGCCAAAGCCATGTGGAATGGATTGGCAATTACATATACTAGCGACAATGACAAACTCCAGATGTTTGACATATCAGTATGAGCAAACATGCATGTGTAGCATAAATGCAATTTTGAAGAGTTATATACAACTCTTCAAAGAATTTGGCAGGAAATGGATCTGCGCCAACCGAATCCGATGAAATGTTCGGAAGATATCACTATTTTTAATCAATAGCGACAAGAAACTCATTTATTTCAGTTTATCGCCGCAATTGACCCTGATTTGATGCTATAAAACGAGACTTACTGAAGATTGATCCGCTCCCGTTCGTCAAAATCGTGTATGTAGCATTTTGCAGGGAGACCGCGAGACTCCAAATTCTAAATCCGGGTCATGGCGGTTCCGACGAAATACCTCACGGAATTGGCAGCGGCTTGGTGGTGAAATCCTGATCAGATCCTGGTCGTCCTCCGGCCAAATCATCATCTCGGACACCAGATATTGACAAATCGAAGCTATGGTGTACGAGGTGCACTGAAATGGATCACGCGACAGATCGGTGCTTCAAAACAATCAGATATCTCGATTGGTTTTTCAAGGACAAAACCTGGCGAGGAGGGGCGACGGCCGCCACCGTGGGAAACACAGAGGTATCCACCACGAGCAGCGGCAACCATCCCTCTAGTTTTGGTGGAGCAGTCACGGTTTCGAGCGAAATGAAGGAGAAGTCGGAGAATCCCGATTCTTCGAGATGTGCAAGTGGCATTTTGCAAATAGAACCCTCATCTTTTCGTGACCTTGCAGATTCGTCCCTAGGCTTGGCCAGTTCTATGATACGCACCCCAACACTTTTTGTTATTACCGCCAGCTCCTCCCCAACTCCCGAATTTCCGCGTGGTCCCTTATCTTTCGGAAACCGTCATCCACCCCCAGCAGAAATCTAAAAACCTCAACCACACCCAGACAAAACCCGAATCTACAGTACAGCCGCCACCCATTCCCAAACTCCAAATTGCTGATACCCATGGAATTCGGGTTTTGTCCGGATTTTTTCTTGGAGTTTGGGAACATTCCAAGGGTATCAGCATTTCCGCATCCGCCCCGCTCGCAAAATTACACGGAAGCCGCAGATTCTGCATCAGCTCGCCCGCGAAATTACGCGGAATTCGTGGATTCCGCGGATTCCGCATTCGCCCGCAAAATTTCGCGGTGCGGGCGGATGCGGAACAATAGCCTTGGCGGACAATCGGTTCCGCATCCTTCGTGGGCGGAACGCGAAACGGGCTATTCCGGTTCCACCAGCTCCGCTACCCAGGCCTAGTTTCATTTATAGTTCCGTATGATTTAAGATTGTACATTTAATCCAATAAGTTATAAGCTGGTGATACTTTTGGTTCCCAAAGATCAATTTTGATCTATTTAACCTGCTGATGCAGGTACATCATCACTAATAAATTATAAGTAATAGTAATAATAATATAAAATAATATGACAAAATATTTTAGAAAATTGTAAAGATAAAACAATAGATAATCAATAATAGAATAGCAACAAACAATATTAAATTCAAGCATGAGGAAAGACAACTCAACGTTCTCTCTTCTATCTCACATGACATCATCTTTCGTTTGACCTCACTCCGGAGGGGTCTTCGCCGATAGGGCGAGATTGTCTAGGTGTACATCAACCAGATTAGTTTTTCCTGGTTGCCGGCGTTGGGGAGGGGAGTTCTCTTTGTTCTGTCTCACGCAATATATGGATACGAATATTGTTGCTCAGTGGGGATCTAGTGATGGAGTTCTTCGACGGCAACTTAGCTATAAGACGTTGTGGGAATGATTGTGAAGCCATATAGATCACCCTAGAGAAAAAATGTTGTTGTGGGAGTGACTGTGAAATGATCAAGATCACCCTAGGATCTCTCGAGTTTCCTTAGGCCCCGTTTACTAGACAGAATTATGCGTCATTATGATAGAATTAGAGTGTAATTCCATGTTTACCATACACACAGTAAATAAAACGGGTCGGAGAATTCAATTCCACGACCCGCAAGATTTTTTAAAAATCATGGAATTAGACACCAAAATCTAATTCCACCAAACAGGTGGAATTAATTTGGGTTTGACCTATACTAACATTTTATAGGCTATTTTGCCCCGAGAGAAGTTAGATGCCGCATCACTTCTCTTTCTCAATCTCACCTCCTCACCTCCCGACGAATGCCGCCTTCTCATTCTCAATCTCACCTCCCCGACGAGACGCCGCCTTCTCTTTCTCAATCTTATTCGGACGGCCATTAAGATAGCTAAGCAAGAGGGTGTCTTTGTCGCGTTCGATCTGGCCAGCTTTCAGTAATATTACCTCCTCCAACTTCAAACTCGTGAAAAGCCACATGTGAAGCCATATTCGTTCATACTCTTGGAGTGCATTGTTTAATGTTCTTGCTCACACAGATGATGAGGAAGTTCCGGCTGCCACTTACTGCAGTTACTGGAATCTTGGAGCATAGACCTTTGCTTTGCCAATGAGGATGAAGCAGCAGAACTGCTGAGGTGAACTTCATCCCTCTCCTTCATTTAACCTCGTTTTGCCCAATATTTCCTTCCCTTAATAGCATGGATGAGACAATGCAACTCCGGAGTCTGCTTTGTACTCTCTAGCTAAACACTGCCAATGGGCTGTTGTGACTTTAGGCTCAAAGGGATGCATTGCCAAATACAGAAAAGAGGTTGGTTTAGCCTTTCTAAGAAGATAATCCTTGGTGTTCTGGTATTAACCAGTCTGGAATTGCTACTGCTTCTCCAAATTTGTGCCACAGTACGAGTCCTTCATTCTGCATTTGTTCTCACAAAGCTATTCCTTTTTTAGATATCCCGTGTTCCTGCTATTCGGGATACAAAGGCAGTAGCCAGTAGATGCAACAGGTGCAGACGACCTTTTTTAAAGTGAGTTTTTGTATGGACTGATGAAGGGGCTGTCGTTTGAAGAATGCTACAAGATAGGCTCTTGCAATGGCGGCTCCATTATCCATTCTCTGGGTGGCGAGGTAACGCCAGAAAACTGGCAGTGGATGTATAAACAGAGATGGAGACCAGAGGACTATCTGTTCCCAAGCCGGACAATTTTGTGATCTGAGAAGTTGGATATCTTTTAACATGCTTGTCTTCTTATTGTCGGTCGCATTGCACGGACTGGTTTTATTAGCGCCCGAAACTGCAGTGTTGATTCTTTGCAGACATTTGTTTTTTTGGATAAGTCTTTGCAGACATTTCTGAGAAATGATGTTTCAAATATTAGACCATACAACAACTAATCTAATTTCAACATCTAAAAGACAACACATACTAAGAGTTGCCTTTACAAGAGCAAAGATGATTATCCATACTGTCCGGCGCACTTGTCCCAGTGGTAGAGCGCATTGATACACAGGGCTTGGCTAGTGAGGTCGAGAGTTCGATTCTGGCTGGGTGCAATCTGTCGCAGGACACCCTGGATTAGTTGGAGGGCTCAGTGGGTCCGAAGGATACCAAAGTAGGCGGGCCTCCATTGGGGGGGTCATGGTCCAATTGGACAAGTCTATGTAGAACTGTGGATATGAAAGAAACAGGATGCACAGACCTACCCAAAAAAAATTATCCATACTGGTTGTACTTTTAACTTTTCAATGGGATACTTGTAGATATTGATTTTTTTTTTTTATTGACAAATGAGTAAACCATAGAATTGCTCGAGCCTCGATGAAATAGACAATGCAACGTCCAATTTGTAATTGCCAATGAGGCGAAAAAAGTGAAGATCTGATTAAGACTACTCACAATCTGAGAACAGACACAAGCTTGACAAAATTTTAACTCAAAGATTTCACAGTTGGCTGTTTTCCTCCTGTATAGCATAGTTGTTCTTTGATCCCTCTCTTCTTGCTGTTGTAGATATATTTCCATTCTTAATAGTGCATGAAAAAATTATCAATAACTAACATAGGTTCGTGTTTGCAGCAAATTTGTTTTCTATGCAGGGGCAAGAGTGGTTATCAGTCATTCCCAAGGCAGGCAAGTCATTGAAGAGCAAAAGCTCCAATTCCCAAAAGTAGTGGTTTCAAGTTTGCCTGAGAAAACAGAGCTACTGCATACTGCTGCTGACCATTCGTACGAGGTGGTGGAATTCACAGTGTGAGTAGGATAAGGCATTGGTGTTAACAAGTATGCGATTCGAATTGAATATGATTGAGAAATTTGGCTGTTCGTTGTAACCATCAGCAGCTGATGAACAGTGAAGTTTCTGCATTTTCTCAAAGCTAAAATTCTTCTGATCACGCATTATCATTATCTAAACTCTTGATAATCAGATTGGAGCACGAGGTCTAAGGTGAGATGTCCAACTATGTTTCTTGCGCAAATAAAAACATATCCATTATATACTTATCAAGAAAAGTTGGAATCTGAATTATACAAAAAAAATTATTTTCGTTGCGATCGATCATTTTATATATTGAATTACACCAACTTCCCTAATAAAAGAAATTTAATAGAAGACAGATATAACAAAAACAACTCAACTCTCAGTAAGAACAAAGGAGAAATCAAATGTTCACAATAGAGAGAACCCAAACTTGTGGAATATAAAGAAATGTATTATGTTCCTGTACGGCATATAAAGGAAAAGAACTAAAGCCAACCAGAGCAAATTAAAACAAATTTCTTAAAATTGAAGAGCAGTAAAATTTGAGACCACGATTATTGATCAGCAAATTACAAATCACTCAAAGCTTGCATCACTCATCACTCGATCTTATGAAATAATAATTTTGATTTTTTTCAAGGCTTCTGTAGCTCTGTAAGAAACGAAAAACTGTAAAAGCCCCCCATTGCTGATACCAGTTTTAGAAGATGGAAAACTTTAGGCCATTAGTTGCATCAAACAGGTTGTATTCCTCAACGGAGTCTTTCTTATTGCAGGAATAACAGTCTGCTACCGACTCCGCAGATGTTTTCCCACTCATTCCTTCTCTCAGATATGCAGGATCAGCTTTAAGTCCAGTTGAAAGAGCTACTGGACCTCCAAAATGGAAAAGAGAAAAACCATTGTTCCCTGCATCCAATTTGTCTGGTTTCTCATTTTGTCCAGCATTTCCAACGGTTGATGCGATTCCAGGACGTCGATCAATTGAAGCCACCTTCTGTACAATGTGCTGGTCTTCTTTTAGAGCAGATGGATCTGCTCGCTTGGCAGGCTCCGTCATGCTGACCCCACTAACCTGAGAAACTGGATGGAAAACAGGCACATGGCAATGATTAAGTAATGTGGGGGTCAGCTGCTGCAGGGGCCTGTACTGCATAAACTGTGAGTTTCCGTTCAAACCATAACCATAAGTGTTGGAGAATAAGTAGGGGCTGGCAAGGGGAAAAGACCTCAACCCATTGGTAGGACTACCGGACCAGGTACCTTGGCCCTGATGATAATAACCCATCGGAGGAGCCTGAAAGACGGGGAGATTCATGTTTTGCTTGTGGAAATGAGGAAGAACACTTTGAGGCTGAGCAACAACACTGGCGTCTTCTCTCCCATTATCACAATTTGACGTTGACTTCTCAAGGGAATCACCCAAAAAATTCATTCCTGCAGAGAGAGGTCTCTGTTTTCCAGGGTCCTGCCCCCTAAAAGTAGTCTGCTTCTCAAGAACTGTATGAGATGCGATGGTGCCATTTTCAAGACAGTGTTCTAAATTTGTTCTACTATTGAAAATTTGACTAGACTCTTCTGAATCTGATGTAGATGCTGATTCCAGGTTTTGGGGGTTCGAGATGTGGCTGTCGCCCTCACTATGACAGGAGGAGCAGTTATCAGAGTTAGATGAGCCACTGACAGAGGTATCTGATTCTCCAGGTAAAGATCCTGTCATGGGGGATGAATCACCATTCCCTGCTAAACCCTGTGGGTAAGTTTTGGATATCTCCATTGTATGGAAGCCAGTGTCCACATCCATGCAATTCCCAGATGTAGACATACTATCTTTCACGTCACAATCCTCTTGAATGGTTTGTACTGAAACATCTGTTACGTCACCGGAACTAGTGGAACCCGATTCAGAAACTTCAACTTTGGGAACAAGTCCCAAGGTAACATCAGAATCAGAGTTGCTACGGATGCACTTCTTGCTTGAATTCAATGGTTCCCAAACTTTCTTAGCAATAGGAGAATTACCAGTAATCACCTTGCTTTTAGCTTGCCCATTACTTTCACGCCTGTACTCTGATTGTACGTACTTGTTGCCTCGATAAAATGGTTTTGATATATCAGACTGAGTCTCCAACTTGTTAGCATACTTGGGATCCTGAACTATCCTTGAAATATAATCTGGCCTTGATCTGTACCCATGATGGTGGTTACAGTTGCAAGCTTGGGAATCATATCTATCACTTGATCTATTATTCGTGCACTGAAATTTCTCATTCAACTTCCCACTGCCATTTCTATTGTAAGACTTTGCAGTATTAGCTCGTACTTGCTTATTGAAACCATTGTTACACCTTGTAGGCTCAATATCATCAGCATGATATCTGGAGTCATATTTGCTAGCAAAGACCCTAGTCTCTGACAGTGATATACCTTCTCTCCGGCCAACAAATTTTAAGTTATCTCTTGAGGACGTTTTGCAAAACTTCAGCTTTGTACGGGAACACCTGACATTGTCATAGTGGAAAGATTTGCTCCAATCTCTCATGTCGCCATAGTCCCCTTCAAGAATTTCTTCAGAAGAATTCTCAATGTTTGAACTAATTTCGTCCGACAAAAAGTTAGCTCCATTCTTAGGGTTAAAAGGACTTGATGGAGCCGTTTCACCTGTTTCACTGGCTGAATCTCTCCTTCCAACAGCATTAACACCTTCGTCAATGCATTCACTTGACTCGGCCTTTAAAGCATCAGGAACCACAAAATCTGAATTTGTCTCTGCACATTTGCCTTCCTGGCTTTCCCTCCCTCTCAATCTTTCCTTTCTTCTCAGTTTTTTTTCCCTTTCCTTTGTTCTTCTCCGTTCCTTGCGTTCTTCTTCTTGACGCTTTTCTTTTTCTTCTTCTTCAAGAAGTTTTATCTGTATAAGCAATAGCAAACCAAATGCTAGAACCGTTTAGAAAAGAGACAATGTCAGAATCACTAAACAAGAACTTCGTAATTGCAGGTTAAGACCTGCTTTTCCAAAGTAATGATTTCCTTGCATGCGATGTGTACACGTTCTTCTAGTAACTTCAAAGCAAGACATACAAAGATGCTGTGTGCATTCTGCCGTGCTGTTCCTTCTCTAAAAGCTTTCTCAACCTGCAAACATTCCAGCCAAAAGAACTACCAACTGGTAAATGCCAGGCTAAAGAACCACTAGCCCGTAAATGCCAGGCTGAAAGATCACCAACTGGAATCAAATCCAAGGAATGATAAAATGACTTTGTTTAAGATTTAATTTTCACCAGGATACCTCGAGCATTTGAAGTGATAGCATAAACATGAAGAGATTGACGAAACTATATTAAAATGTTCCACTAGCAAAATCAAATCATGCATATCCTAATTTACACTCAAGTATTGTATTCCATAAATAGGAAAACACCAAAATATAAGCTAATTAAATGACCTTAGATGTAAAGGCATGTGCCATTTAGATTGCAAAAGATAAATAGGAAAGGCATGGGGTGGATTAGGGGTAGGAACATGCCTGTTCCTTGAAAATAATAGTTGCAGCATCAAGGAGAAACTCCCGAGCAAGTTCAGGACTCTTCGCATGTTTCTGGGGGCGGGAGCATTCACCATCCAACTCATTTCCCTCTTTGTCCATGAAATCATCATCCTAAGGTAAAAGTGGACAACAATTGATGACATCACCAAGGGGCATATACACACAGATAGAGAGAGAGAGAGAGAAGGAGAGAGAGAGGAGGGGTGGGGGGCTGCTAATGAGAAAGAGATCTATCGGGAAAAAAATGCATCATAACTAGAATGAGACTAAAGTCAAAGTTGACAACCTCTTCTTCCTCAGCCTCCTCTGCATGTTCAAAGAATGTTGTGATACTTCCCCCCCTTGTAATTGTTACAAACCCATCACCAACAACAAGTCTGCAATGAACGCATAGTTGGCCTCGTAAAGCATGAGCTTTCACACACAGTTCATTGCAACGTCCATCTATCTTCCAAGCCCGTACAGTTATGTGGCAGGTATTCAGGTCACTTAAATCAAGACCATTAACTTGAACCTTTCTGCTTAGGCCAACATTTTCAAATTCCAAGATATCAGCTTTTCCCTCTCCTGTTCCAATTGCCCACTCAAAGTGATGATATGCTCCAATATTATCTGAAAACGTTTGATGCCAGTCGGCCTGAACAGTGTCATGAGAAACCTGATCATTTTTGCAAAAGAAAAGCATCTCACATTTCCAGCATTATTGGCATGAATAATCATATGAGATGGAGAAATGTCCATGACATAGGATAAATTGCTACCGAAGGGGAACCTAAAGGTAATATAGTCATAGTAGGACACCTCATACTCAAAGGCTGTGTCAGCCGCACAAAACCAACTTGTGCATCGAGTCTCTCTCCGCAAACGCTTGAGTTCCTTCAGCTCCTTAAACTCACGTATAACATTTCTTCTGCAATCCCGACAAAACCTTTTGCTGTCAAACCTGAAACCAACATGTACTTTTATTGTCAGAGATGCAATAAAAAAATAGAAGTCTGCATTCCTACCATATTCTTTTAATGTAGTCGGTTTAAACCAAAAGAGCCACGATTTGTGTTTGATCAGTCATCCCCAATTCCATGAGTGATTGCTGTCAAATTTCTTGTGAGATAAAAAGAAGAAAAAAAATGTACCCAGTATATTCCCAACTAAGTTAGGGTTTAGGGGGTCAGACGTACCAATCTTACCCTTATAATTATACAAAAATGTTGTTTCAATAAGCATTACGTCATTTAATGTATTGAGTTCCAGCAACTTCACTAATAATAGAAGCACTGGAATTTAATAGAGTCATTTTGATCTAGTCCATTATTAATACAAAGCTAAAACAATTGTCAATGATGACTCTTCCAGCTCAATTTGCAAAGGACAATTTCTTGTGAGATAATACAGACAAATATTTCAACAAAAATATATTGCAAAAAAAGAGGACCAGAACACCAATTAGGAATCAGATTTCCTCCGCATTTGAATAATACAACATAAGAATCTTTTCAAGAAATATAACAATGTCAACTCCTCAAATTCCGATCATCAAATACATTTTTCCAGAATTATAATTCCAAAACAAATTCTTTCTAAATTTGGCCTTCTTGGCTATTCTCATTTACGCAAACAGTTAGTAGCATTTCAATCCCATAATTTTCAAGTAAGGAGTAGAATAGCTGGAGCGCACACCAGTACCCACATTTATACTGACCTGAAAACCTTTTTTTATTTGAGATGCAAGGAAAATTGATCTGTAAAGAAAAAATAAAAAAGTAAAACGGGATATACCTATACATAAGCCTTTCAATAAAATCTTCTTCCTTCATTCTCAAAAGAGATTGATGAGTCTCCTCTCCAAGTGCCGACCAGAAGTCCACAAGAGTCTCCACAGACAATCTGGCAGTATGAAGAGCACATGTTTCTCTTGTCCCATGTCCTCTACCATATCCTACATTTCCTTGGCTTATCCATCCTCGGGCACCTCCACCACATGCATCAGGATAGAGCAACTCACGTTCCCTGTCCCTGGAGCGTGAACTGTCAAACACCTGATTAAAACGAAAAAGGTCAATCTAGAATGCCCGAGTAGAGTGAAGTGCACAGAATCAAGATGGTCAGAAAGAGAATCACATTTTGGAGACTCGTTAAGGACTTTGAATAAAGGTAACAGTCCAAAAGGGTGAGTGTCCCCTCCCTAGTAGCAGTCAGGCCGCCCCAAGGATGGACAGATGGATCTGGAGCATCATCTTCGCAATTACTGAGACCAAACAAGTCACCAACATTTGGACTTCCCGTGGATCCCAGACTGTAATGACCACCAGCTGGATCTGGCTGCAGAGACTTACCATACATGACAATCTGCAAAAAACCCTCAAGCAACAAACCATTGCACCTAGAGCAATACATGTTCTTACGAGCATGCTCAAACAATGTCTGCTTATCTATCCTAAGAAGCCTCTGTCGGGCTTGTGGAGTCAGCTCAGACCAAAACTGCACAGAAGGTTGAAAAAAACTCAGAACACCCAGTTTTACTTACTTTGCACACCATAATATGCACAGTTATCATTAACGCACTCCATTTGATTTATAGATCACTCGCCAAATGAATCATGTCACATCAATAAGTATATAACTGCGCAAACGATATCAATTTCGACCATGCAAAAATGATTCTGATTATGTGAATTTTGATGAAGAAGCAACCTAATGATTAAAGGATGTAAATAATTGCGTTAAGTGATGCAGTATCATACAATAGAATAGCAAGGAAAAAACAGATAAGAAGAGACCAAAGTGTTAAACAACTGATCCCCAAGATGCAACAATGTAAAATAAACATGTAAATTGAATATATCATAAACACAAAACTTGTTCATCTTCCAAATTCTAACCAATAAACTAGTATCTGTAACGGATTTAGCAAAAAGTATTTCACAATTACTCCAACTGATGCACTATATATAGAAATTCCAAAACACAACTAAGCACAATAAATTCTAGATCACTTCAAAGTTTCACAGAAATAATCCCAATGCTTACAAACACAAAAACTTAGCATATGAACAATAAGATCCAAATTAAATTGTAAGCATCAAATCGAATAAATCAAAAGAAAGACATCATAACTGTCATTCCAAAAACAAAATCAAACTAAAAAAGCACATTTTTCCAGACATCACACCTTCTGGAGCTGATAGTAGCTCATATCATCATGTTGCGTGGACCAGATTCCATTACTAGAAATGGATGAACCATTAAATGATTGGAACGCTAGAGTTCCACTCCCAACCAATGGATATCCAGTATTACTTTCTATATCATCTGCGCCAGTACTGTTATTACTCTTCTGCGCTATGCCTGGCATTTTGTCCCGAAATTCAATTCCTCTTGTTTTCAATTCTCATTTTCGAAAACCAGACCAGTCCGTCCTATTCACAAATATCCAATCCAATAATCAATCAATTGCCAACAACAAAACAAAATACAAGCGCAAGCTGCAGAGATCGAAAAACGAATGAATACCAGATCGATGAATTCAATTTTCAATAATCATGTTCGTACACAAATTAAACAATTATTTGTGGGCGACATGCTTCTCTGATTCACTAGATAAAAATGAGATTGCGAATCTATGACCGGATTTTGATTGGAAGAGATCGAGAATTTAGAGAGGTTGTCATAGCCCATAGGTAGATGGGATTTTCGGTGATGAGATTTGGCAGCAGGCGTACCTTTTTCGTGCACATATATAAAAGATAGATTATAGGTCGAGAGAAGAATTGAGACGCCGAGACAGAAAAATCAGCAAAATGAGGAAAATACTACAGAAGAATAGATGCAGGGGTTAAATAGGGGATCTGAGTGCAACCCCACAACACAACATTTAGATAGGAAATTTTTACCATGTAGAAGACGAGAAGAGGATGTCTCACAGATGAGGAAATAATTACGACACCCTGCTGTTAATTTTGCTAAGTGAATTTTAAAATTACAGTGTATATCATATTTTTTCGTTGTTTATTTATTTTGCTGTTTTTTTAATTCATTTGGCAGTTACAATACTTATATTTTGTATTATATGATATTTATATTTATTTATATTAATTTTTTATATTGTTTTGATTCGTTATTTCTTTTCTATTATTTCCAGCCCCCTTTTTTTTAAATAATTCACAAAAGAGTACATCTTCATTCACCAATTCGTGAATCAACCATAAGGTTAACCCAAAGGCCCACCATATTAGCAGACAAACCGGCACCAACCGGCCCGGTTATGTCTACGGCGAAAACCTATGAAGTTTCTACCGCCGATATTATGTCCATCTCAATCTCCGTGCTTTTTAAATGGAGTTAAAAGAATCATCATTGATAATTTTTTTAATTTTTTTTACTGGACTAAATCCAAATAGTTTTATTAAATTTCAGTGTTTTAATTAATGAAATTGTTGGAATATATACATCAAATGATGCAATACATAGTGGGTCGCAACGAAACAGACTCTTTGTATAATTATAAGAGTAAGATTGTGTACATCTGACCCTCCAGACCCCAATTTCATTGAGAATATACTGGGTAGACTGTAATGTGACCAATCTTCGTCCCTTTATATGCTTTATATTTTCCCTTTTTTTAAACTTTTGTATGTATCTGTATGTATACATAAACTAGTTTCAAATCTGCTTTTTTAATACTCGATACTCGATAAAGATAGACATGGACCGGGTTAAATGACTCAACCCATCCACACAATTTGTAAATAGATAATGAGCCACCGTGTCGGATTGGCCCGATCCATATCCATATGCGATCCGTGCCCAACCCATCACAGGAGTGTTTGGTTGTGCCTAAGTGGGTGGCCCGCATGCCCATTTTTTCAAGTTAAATTTTGATATATCAATTTAACTAAGAAAATTTGAATATGTGACCTTCATACTAGGAGATTTTTAGAATGCTTCATTAAACCCTAGTCATATTAACTTATAATATAAATATAATATATATATATTATAAATACATTCACATTATATCAAATATGAAATGAGAGTTATTTATCCCGAATAAACTTTAAAGTTAGTGAGTTAGTGGAGACTTATAATAGATCCTCCAACTTCAATATTTTTCCCACAATACAATTTCTTGGCCTTTGGCTAAGAAAATTACAT
>JAOWBN010182163.1:0-16853 GCA_028565015.1 Pinguicula moranensis
TACATAACATGGCATACATGATAGATCCGATAGCCAAAGCATACGGTATCTTCTGCATGAGGATCTTATCCTGATCAATTTTTGGTGACATCTTATTTGACAGATGTATACCATGACCCATTGGATGAAACCCTTTCTTTGATTGATCTATGCTAAACCGTTTTGGCACTTTGTCTATGTACGTTACTTGAGATAGAACAAGCAGCCTTCTGGATCTATCTCTTTAGATCCTGATACCCAGTATATAGGCTGCATCTCCTAAGTCTTTCATGGAAAATTTCTTGGACATCCAAGCTTCACTGATTGAAGCATTAGAATGTCATTTCCTATGAGCAATATGCCATCTACATATAGCACTAGGAAAAATATTGCATCTTTGTCAACCTTTTGTATACAAGGTTCGTCAGGATTTGTGATGAAATCAAACTTTTTGATTGCTTCATCAAATCTGATGTTGCAATTCCGAGATTTTATTTCGGATGGTAGTTGTGATATTTTACATCCACGCTTATGCCAAGTGGAATGTATTTATTCAAACTCAATTTGACGTCCATGGAGGAATGAAATGGCATCAAATCTCTAAAATTCCGTATTGTCTCTCCTTCCCCTTTCCCAAGTCTTGAACCTTCTCATTCCCTGACCCCCATAAATGAATCTTCTGCGTTCTTTCTTCAAAATACATTATAACAAGCATTCAGCTCGTTACACTGGTATCAGAGATATATTTATCCAAATTCAAACCTTACCTCAACAATAGCTCGGAAGAAACACAAGAAGCCTCAAGTTATGGTGGATCCACTTACTAAAGCAACTGAAGAGGAGGCGTTGGAGGAAATGACCAGGACTAAGCATGAGATTACTGCAGGGAAGAGACCAACTCGGTAATTACAACCTATTATTATGGACACAGGGCAAAACCTTGGAGAGAATGTTGGTGGACATGAAAAGGAGGTAGAAGTTGTGAAGATCAAGCTCGATTGTATGAATACAAAGATGCATGAGAACATTGATTAGATTAAGTCACAAACTGCTAGATATGAGCAGTCCATGGTGTTGTTTCAGCAATGCATCGAGAAGCAGGTTACGACAGTAGTGGAACTCTTTCTTAAACAGAACGCCAATAGGTTTATCCTGGGAGATTCTCCTGATAGGAACGCAAAAACATCAAGAATTAACAAGTTACCTCAGACTCCATTTACCTACCATGAAGCTTATGCTGGTAACTAAGGAATATATGTAGAAGATTATGGATACAGGGATGTAGGGCGAATGAGAAAAGCTAAAATGCCATACACCGATTTCCCCACATTTACTGGTAAAAATCCTCGTTCATGGGTAGAAAGGAGCAACATTTATTCTCTATCTACACTGGGATCTATGATTATGAACGTGTGGAGTTTGCAAGAATGCACTTCGAAAGTGATGCGGATGAATGGTTCAGAAGCTTAACACCTCCAAAACCAATTGATTGGGAGGTGTTTGTAGCTGCTATTCGGGTATGCTTTGATACAGAGGACCCTGACAATTTATTGGAAGAATTTATGTGTTTAAAACAAAGGAGTGGGGAGTCATTGCAAGAGTTGCTTCGCCGTTTTGATCCCTTAGTCACTTCAGTTATGACCGCATATCCAAACTTTGGTGAAATATTCTACAAATAGAAATTCATAGGTTCTCTTCAATTTGAGTTAATATCTGCAGTAAGGGCTGACCACCCTACTACCTTACTCCAAGCTAATGCTTCTGCTAAGAGACAACAAATCAGTTTTATACGTGGTAGAAAAAATAGTAGCAAGGGCTATGCATAAGCTGGGATTCAAGCAAGTTAACCGCTCTGCTGTCCAATCCCCCCAACGTGATAAACCAGTAGTACTACCTAAGAAGAGGAAGTTTAAAACAAACACAGAGATGAAGGAGAGAATTGAGAAGAGGTTATGTTTAAAGTGTAAAGACCCATTTTTTCCAGGGCATAAGTGTGCAATTAAAATCTATGCTCTACAAGCTAAAATGGAAGCTGAATTGGAATTGGCAAAAAAGATGATAGAATAATTCAGCATGGAGGACAGTCCATTAGACGAGAGTAGCAGGGAAGGAAATCTCTCTATAAATGATATTTGTGGAAATAGCAACACCAATACTTATAAAGTCAAAGGGTGGTTCAAAGGGGAACCTCTCCAAATATCGTCTGACAGTGGCAGTTTGCACTGTTTTGTAGACTGAAAGTTAGCTGACGGAATTGGATGTGAATTAGAATATTCTACCCCAATGATGATTGAGGTGGCATATGGGAAGAAAAGGTTGAGTGAAGTTAGATGCAAAGACTTTAAATGGATTATGCAGGGGGAGGAATTCTCTTGTTCACCAAGGACCTTTCCCTTGCACAACTACGACTTGATATTAGGTGGGGATTGACTAAGGAAACATGGTCCAGTGTTGTATAACTACAACAACATGGTAGTTCCAATCATCAAACAAGGCAAGCCTTTTGAAATACAGGACTATCAAAGAAAACAGGAACTAAAGTTTATTTCAGCTAAACAGATTACTAAGCTGATCAGAGGAGAGGGTGCTTCTACTGTGGGCAAGGTGTACATGACTGAAAGTGATGAGGAAGGAAATGTGGTGAAAGTAGAGTTTTTCAGCATGGTCTCTAATAGTTGGAATCAGGAAACTTTTAAAAAGGATGTGGAGGGGAAACTGAAGTTGAATGGTGATGATAAGGTTGATGGTTGTAGTGTTGAAGCTGAAGAATTGATGAATTTACTTGAGAAGTATTCCAATATACTCCAAGAGCCCAAGGACTTACCCCCACTACGTGGAGTAAAGCATTGCATTGATCTTATTCCAAATGTTATGCCAAGGAAACAAGTACCCTATAGAGCTCTACATTACCAAAGGATAAAATTGAACGAATAGTAGGATAACTCCTAGAATCTGGGTTGATAAGAAGAATCCAAAGCCCCTCTGCTTCCCCTGTGTTGTTGATGAAAAAGAAGGATGGAGGCTGGAGGTTGTGCATGGATTATAGATACTTGAATAAGCTGACCATTAAGAAAAAATTCCCCATACCAATCATTGATGAGTTGATAGATTAATTGTATGGTGCAGTTTGATTTAGTAAACTTGATTTGAGGGCAGGATATTTTTAGATAAGGATGAAAGAAGAGGACATCTACCTCAGCAGCTTCGTGACTCACCATGGACAGTTCAAATTCTTGGTGATGCCATTCGATTTATGCAATGCTCAATCCACTTTTCAATGCGTAATGAATTAGGTATTCTCTAATTTTACTCGCAAGTCAGTTCTAGTTTTCTTTGATGACATTATTGTGTATAACCATAGCAGGGAGGAACATCTTAGCCACCTGAAATCAGTGATGGAAATAATGAGGAAGCACCAATTCTTTGCCAAGATATCTAATTGTTTTTTTGGCCAAAGGTCCATTGAATACTTAGAACATATCATCTCAAGTGATGGGGTAGCAACTAATCCCACCAAGGTTGAATCAATGCTGAATTGGCTGAGGCCCACTTCTCTGAATTATTTGAGGGGATTCCTAGGATTAACTGGATATTACCGCAAGTTTATCAAGGATTATGGAGCTAAAAGTAAGCCACCGACTAAACTATTGAAGAAGGAAGGATTTGTTTGGGATGAAGAAGCTAACAAAGTCTTGGAAACTCTGAAACAAGCTATGTGTTCTGCACTAGTACTCAGCTTGCCTAATTTTGAGGAGCAATTTGTGATAGAGGCTGATGCAAGTGATTTGGGGATAGGAGTTGTGTTGACGCAAGGAGGAAGACCTGCGGCATACTTCAATAAATCCCTGGGCCAGAGGCATCTTGGTCGATCCACCTATGAGAAGGAATTACTAACAGTTGTACTCTCAGTGAAGAAGTGGAGCAATTATCTGTTAGGTTCCTCATTTGTCATAAAAACATACCAACAAGCCTTGAAACACTTGCTGGAGCAGAGATTGCATACCATGACACAACAAAAGCTTACTTCTAAATTACTTGGATATGACTATGAGGTGCAATACAAAAGAGAAATGGAAAACAAAGCTGCAAATTCCCTATCCCAAGAGATCAATTCAAGTTGCCTTAGTTTATCGGAAGTTAAGGCAAAGTGGCTGCAAGAAGTTGTGGAAAGCTACTTAGGTGACTCACTTTTTCTAACATTCTGCAAGCTAAAGTTATAAGTGCAGGTAGCCACCCATACTATACACTGGAGAAAGGGCTGTCGAGGAAGGGCACTCGGATTTGCATAGGGAAAGGAACTGGACTGAGGTACACCATTATATCTACATTGCATGATTCCCCAGTAGGAGGACACTCAGGGATAGAAACCATCCTAAATAGAATCAGACGTTATTTCTATTGGCCTCAAATGAGAAGAGAAGTATAAGAGTGGATAATGAGTTGTGAGGTATGTGCAGGAAGGAAACCAAGTTCTTCAGCTCATGCAGGGTTGCTGAAGCATCTACAGATTCCTACCACTTCTTGGAGCAGCATTGGAATGGATTTTATTGAGAGTTTGCCAAGATCTGAAAGGAAGCAAGTCATAATGGTGGTGGCGGACAGGATGAGTAAGTACAACCATTTCCTACCTTTAACTCACCCCTATTTGGCTTAGGTTGTGAAAAGAGTGTTTATTGATCATGTTTATACAAAAGATTTTTTGCTCCTAAAAGAACAAATCACGGAACTGCTAAAGCAAAATCTGTTGAGGGCAGAGAAAGGATGAAAACTAACTCATACAAGCATAAAGTGGAAAGAGTTCTTGAAGTAGGAGACAAGGTGTACCTGAAGCTGCACCCTTACCACCAGAACTCTTTACAATTCAGACGCAATATGAAATTGTCACCGAGGTATTATGGTTTGTATACCATGATTGAGAAGATAGGGGAAGTGGCCTATAAGATGGATCTGGCAGGAAGCTGCAAAATACATCTTGTATTCCATGTCTTACTTCTTAAAGAATGACATGAGGACCGAGAATGCTTATCTAATGAGCCACCTATGATTAAGGAAGATGGAAGCTTTGTTATTTTTCCTGTGCAGGTTCTTTACAGGAGAGTGAAGCCGAGCAAGGAACGACCAGAGGAGCAGTGGCTTATACAATGGAATGGATCAACACCGGAGCAGACCACTTGGGAGGAAGTTGCACTTGTGATCAAACATTTTCCTCAGCTGGATCCTTGTGGTCAAGGATCAAAAAGAGAATGATGAGATGTAACGAGCTATCCTTGTTGAGCTGAATCAATAATGTCCAGGTGGAAAGTGAAGGCAAGGAGGAGCAAGAGGCAGGAGAGTTCGAGTAATCTCTGATAAGGGACAAATAGTGTTGTTGCTGATGAAGACGCTGGAAGTTTATTAATGAAAGAACGTTTATATTAGTATTAGTTAAGTGGAATGTATTTATTCGAACTCCATTTTGACGTCAAGGGAGGAATGAATTGGCATCAAATCTCTAAAATTCCGTACTGTCCCTCCATCCCCTTTCCCAAGTTTCGAACCTTCTCCTTCCCTGACCCCCAGGAACGAATCTTTTGCGTTCCTTCTTCAAAATTCATTGTAACAAGCAGTCAACTCGTTACAAAAGGATCACGATGTATCTATATTATATCAAATCATAATGCATTGCTAGATGCTGCTTATTATTTATAAATTAATGAATTTAATTTATTACCGATTTATATATGGATCCTACTAGGTCGCTCTTTCTGACGAACTGAAGCATAAGGAAATATTTATGTGGGACATAATTAATTTCATGAATGGATCGAGATCGGATTGAGTTGTTGACCACGATTATTTTAGCGAGGATATATTGGGCCTCGTTAGGACCAAGCCCAAATTATTTGGCAGTGTGCAAAAATTAGGCTCAATTAGATTGAGCCCAAAGCATTAATCCTGTCAATTGGGCTCTATTAAAATTGAGTCCAATGAGTAAGTGTTAATTGGGCCTAATTAAAGGCTCATTTGAGAGAGTATAAAAGACGATGGAATTCATCTTCGTTGCGTAAAAGAAATCCCGACCAAGTCAAGCAAGAGAGATTGCATGAAGAAGAAATATTTCCGTCGCTCCTTGCCATCTCCCAGTTGTGTCACCGGGAAATAGAGGTCTAGCCGCTTAGCTTCTTTCTTTAGGGAGTGCTCCGGATAGCGAATCTCCTTTATTGGAGATTTCCATGATCGGGACTTGATTTTTTGGTCAAACGTGCATGGGTCATTGGAATTCCAACGAACTAAGGTAAGTCGACTTCCCTCTTGCTCTTCGAACATGGATTAAACAATTTTGTAGCCCGATTTTGCATTTTGGTCCAAATTTGAAAATTTACGGAAATTTTAGAGAGCCTAGATCCTACAATTAGATTGATGTCTATTTCCTTTAATCTTTCAAATGTGTGATGGCGGTGTTGTGTACATTGCCATCATCGAGATACAACTTCAGTGTCTGGCCATTCACCTTACACATTCATTTTTGGGTAGAGAGATTTCGACTACTCCATACACAGATATCTTAACCACTTCAAATGGTCCTGACCACCAGAATTTTAATTTGCTTGGGAACAACCAAAGTCGTGAGTTGAAGAGCAGTACATTCAGTATTGGGTAGAAACTTTGTCTGACTATATGCTTGTCATACCACGTCTTTGTCCTTTCCTTGCAGATCCTTGCGATTTCGTATGCATCATTCTTCAAATCGTCTAATGTATTTAGCTACAATGTTCCTTTGTCTCCACATCCTTAATGTCAAAATTTAATTTCTTCGTTGCCTAGTATGCATTATGTTCAAGTTCTATAGAGAGGTGGCATGCCTTACCATAGACTAGACGATATGGGGACATGCCAATTGGAATTTTGTATGCAGTTCTATATGGCATCCAACTTCTTTGCCCAATCTTTTCTTGAAGAAACCATCATTTTCTCTAGAATTTTTCATGATTTCCCGATTGGATAGCTCAATTTGACCATTGGTCTATGGGTGGTATGCCAACACAACTCGATGTTGGATGCCATATTTTGCAAGTAGAGCTTAAAATTGTTTGTTACAAAAATGTGATCCTCCATCACCGATGATGAATCCAGATGGTCCAAAATATATTAAAATATTCTTCCTAAAATATTTCAATACAATTTCCAATCATTAGTCGGAGTTATAATGTTTTCAACCAATTTGGATACATAGTCAACCGCTACAAAAATGTATTTCTAACCAAAGGATTGTGGGAACGATCCCACGAAGTCAATTCCCCGTGCATCAAAAAGTTCCACTTCAATAATTGATTGTAATAGCATCTCACTTTTTTTCGAGATTAGTCATTTCCTTTGCAACGGTCACACTCTAACGCAAATCAGTGGTCAACCTTAAACAGAAATGTTCAGTAGAACCCGCATTGTAACACCTTAGTTGTTGTACGGTTTCCACCTAAGTGGTCACCTCACTCTAGGGAGTTAAACTAAGTTAGGATAGAGTTCATGTCTACTTCCGGGATGCATCTTTAGATTACTTGATATGAGCAGAAGTTGTATAGAATGGGCTCATCCCATAGAAAATGCTTTCTTGAGAGAAAAATTGTTTCCTTTGCCGATGCATCAATCCTAGCAAGCCAAGAAATTTACAAAGTTTGCATACCATGGTGTCTGGGTTGTATTCATCGTTGACACCTGCTCACTTAGATGATTCTGCTTAGTTTTTGCTCTATCAAATGATATCACCCTTAATTCGCCTTCCTCAATAGTTCTTGTCTTCGTGTTCTAGCCTCAATGCTCAAGAAATTTTCATGAAGTTTGGTGAACTCCATGGCTTGACACACTTTAAACTTAACTTATGCACCATGTACTTGCAGTTAACTCCCCTTTATTGACATCGATCAGCGCTCCTCTAGTCACCAAAAATGGCATTCCAAGGATAATGGGGATATCCTGGTGCGCTTCTATAACAAAATCTGCATGGAAGATAAACTTGTCTACTTTGATCAAAACGCCCCCAATAATACCTCTTGGATGGTGATAAATTTTGTCTGCCAAATGTAGAGATATATTTGTGGATTGAGCTTCTCCTAATCCAAGCTTCTGAAGATAGACAATGGCAACAAATTGATACTCGCGCCTAAATCACACAAAGCTTTATCAAAAGTAGAATTGCTCTGTAAAAGCCACGGTCTAATAATCCTCAAACTTGCGCTTGTTGGACAAGATGTCTTTCATGAATTTGAGATAGCAGGCATATGCTCCAAAATCTCAACAAATGGAGTTTTTATATGCGACTTCTTGAATACTTCAAGAAACATCTTAAACTTCTTGTCTAAGTTTCCTTGTTTCAACCTTTGAGGAAAAGGAACTTGTAGTTTTCGCTCAGCCTCCTGTGGAGGTAGCGACTTCTCCAAGTTTTGATCAGCTTGCTGCTTTAGGCAAGAGCTCATCTTGGATTTTCTTCCACTTCCTTCCAATTTATCAAAGTAATTACCCGATACTGCTCTTTGGGGTTCACCTTTGTGGTGCTTGGTAGCGCGTGTGGTTGTCTCTCTTTCAACTTTTTTTATAATTGACCAACTTGTGATTCAAGGTTCTTGATTGCCGTAAATTGATCTTTGAAGTTAGCTCTGGGCTCTTGCATGAAATTTTTTGAAGCAGCTGCTAACTGTCCTATAAGGTCAGTGTTGCTCTTTGTAGCGACAATCAACTAATTAACTATCTCGTCATTGTGTGGCATTTGATATGCAGGTTTTTGCCCTGGCGATTGAAATTGAGGAGGGTTCTGTGTTGACGCGACACCATATGTGGAGTGTTGTTGTAAGAGTTGTATGGTGCATGACTTTAATTCAAAATTATTGGCTTGAATGATAGGCCTACGTATGGACAAAGCTTCTTCCCCATCTTGAGGTAATGCAAAGTTCTCCATGGGTCTATCATCCTCATTGGGAGATTAACTTCAACAACAATAACAACGTACCAAATATTCCCAACTAGGTTGGGATCTATGGGGTCAGATGTACGCGGCCTTACCATTGTAAGTATACAAAGAGGTCATTTCCATTGCGACCCAATATGCATTGTGTTGCCCTCATTTGCCAAGAATCTCAGTTGTCCTCTAGCATCTCTTTGAGCTCTACTTCAGTCTCTGGCTCTCCTGAATATGAGTCCTCGCCTTCAGAGTCGTTATTATACAACCTGCACCAGGAGAACCGTAGGAAAGGTCACACACGATTAAAAAAAAGTCCAATATAGCTATAGTTTCACTAAGTGTTGATATTATCTAAATTAACAATCCCCGACAACAGCACCAAAAACTTATTGTCAGTTGGTAAGCTAATGCATCAACTATGATTGCAAGTGCACAAATCGTAACAAGTAATAAAGTTAATAAGTCGACTGTCAAACCACGAAGATTGTTGAAAATAAAAACAAACTTTAGCTAGTTTTGCATGCAATTTGGAAGACATTTTGGTTTAAATGCTACACTACAAACAGAGACATGAAGGCATTTTAAATGAGATAATTCTTTTTGGTATTTTTCGTTCAATGGATATAGATTAAAGGGTAACTTCTCTTGGCTAGAGATCTAAGGCAATGACTTCACCTTTGCATGCTACTATGCGGATTTAGTTTCTTAGTTCAAATATTAGACTCAACGCCTAGTTGTCCACCACATTTCTTCCCTATAACATTAATCTCTCTAGAGAGTAGATCCTCTCATGCGATACGCCAAAATTCATCTCTCAAATTGCATGCCAAACGTATCAGAAATTGTTACCTTACAAAATCCTCTTATTAGGGTCGCACTCATCTCTCAAATCTCGTGCAGCCTACTAAGAGGCTTTAAACTCATGAAGCCTGCACACGGTGGCACCTTCCCCATGAATACTCATCTCTTGAATTTTGTATTCACGGTACATGAGGTTGGTTTTACCATTTTCTAGATAAAGGTATCATCTCTCGAATCTCGAACAAAGCCTAAACACTAACATTTGGTCATCAAGCAAATGTTAGTTTGTACTGAAGTGCAATAAAACTAAGCAACCGAAACATTTCGTCAAATAACTAAACATTTTAAAATCATTCCAACATAAAATACATGTAGGGGCTACAAACATGCCCTAGAATGTGGGTTTAGCTCATAGTCAAAACACAAGCTTCCAAAATGATAACAAAGTTAGAGGCCATAGTTTAGAAACTCCCTTGGATAAAATGTCGAGTTTGTAAGAGCTCGTTCTTCTCTAGAGTCTCCACTCCCTTTTTTTCTCCGCTCGCCTAGATCTCAAGATTCTACATCCGAAGATTGTTGAGTGGATGGATTGTTTTTCTTTTTGTTCCCACGAGTCGTTGGCTTCCTTGAGAAGCTATCGAAAAAAATATTTTTTCTCCTTAGTAAGGGCATATTCGTCCATCCAATACTTCCTATCACTTTTCAACCTAAATGATCGGAAAGTGTTACAACTGGTGTTGCGACCTGCATGAATGTGGAGTCGCGGTCACAAAAGTGGTCATTTCTCTTTTGTTTCCACAATTATGTGATATATTTGTTACATCCTTGCAAGAAACAAGAAATGAATATTAAAATATACTTTTATTGATCAAGGAGTGGCAAGATTCAAGTATAAAAGTTGGTTATAAATTGGTATAAACCGGACATATCAGTTGGCTATGACATTCAAGTTAAAGCATGTATTATAAGAAGCCTTTACAAATAGAGATGTGTATGATGTTTTCTTCAAACAAAAACGATTATTAGTTTCATCATATCCTAAACCACTTTTAGACTTTTCATTAATTTGTGGGCCTAGAAATAGACCTAGCACTTTATTACTCTTAGTGAAGAATTCTAGATTAACATGCAAAATTTTAATTTGTTTCTTCAAATTCATATTTTCAAGTGTGAGTTCATTTACCTTTTTTTTTCTCTAGCTTACGCATCCCAATATCTAGAGTCTTATGTTCCTTAGGATCATTTAACGAATCCTTGTACTCCTTCGCTAAGTTCTTGAAATCTCGTTTTAGTGCAACATGTTTGAGTAAACCTTTTCTAAAAATTAATGTTTCTCTTGAAATGCACCACATAGTTCATCATATGTGATAGGGTCATCAAGTGTTACCTCATCATCGTCACCATCATCATCATCATTTACATGAGGCATACGTTAGAAACTTCTTCATCATCCAAGTCACTGTCACCCCAGGCAACAAGGAATGCCTTTTGCTGTTCTCTTTTCGGCATTGAAAACTTGAGCAATGGACAATCCTTCTCTATATGCCTTGGTTTTCTACATTCATTTCAAATTAGCTCACCTTCTTCACCTTTATTTTTGCCATCAAACTTATCCTTCTTGAAGAATCTTCCCATTCTCCTATCAATGAATGCCATTCATCACCATTTTCATCATTTGGGGAAGGTTCATTTTGAGATGAGACTACGGCTTTGAGTGTTACTCTTCTTTTCTTTTATCAAATGAGATAGTGTCATCAAGTGTTACCTCATCATCATCACCATCATCATCATCATTTACCATGAGGCATACATTAGCAACTTCTTCTTCATCCAAGTCACTATCACCCCAGGCGGCAAGGAATGCCTTTTGCTTTTCTCTTTTAAGCATTGAAGACTTGGGCAATGGATAATCCTTCTCTATATGCCCTGGTTTACATTCATTTCAAATTAATTTACCTTCTTTAACTTTATTTTTGCCATCAAACTTATCTTTCTTGAAGAATCATCTTATTCTCCCATCAATGATTGCCATTTTCTCATCACCATTTTCATCATTTGGGGAAGGTTCATTTTGAGATGAGACTACGACTTTGAGTGTTACTATTCTTTTATCTTGTCTCCACTTCATCTCTTTGTTTGACCGTCATCTTATGAGTCAGAGTGACCCTATAAGTTAATCAATGGAGAGCTTCTCAAGTCCTTGGTTTCTTGGACAAGAATATTTTGGTTTTCACCCTTTCCGAAGATACCTAAGGATCTTTATCACACGATCTTCATTAGCAATAACTTTTTCCAAGGAATTCAAACCATTTACAATATTTGTAAACCTAGTAAACATAGAAGAAATATAATCACTAGGATTAAACTGAAAATCTCATAATTATGAGTAAGCATATTTATTGTTTCCTGTTTAACTTGGTTTGTACCTTCACAAGTCACTTTCAACTTATACCAAATTTCCTTACCCGGCTTACAACTGGATACTCTATGATACTCGGTAGGATTTAAGGCATAATGAAAAAACATTCATGACTTCAACATTCAAAGACATAATCCTAAGATTATTTTTATCCCAATTAGTCTCGGGTTTATTATTTCCATCTTTATCCTTAGGCAATCTAGTACCATTCAAGATAATCTTGCAAAATTGATAATGTGTGGATTGAGTATAAATCATCATCCTACCTTTCTAATAATTATAATTATTGCCATCAAAGTAGAGTGCTCTACTAGCAGAATATCTTTCCATAAAACTAGTCATAGTTGTAGTCATGATCGTAATCCCTAGACGGTTAAGTCACAAATTTCGGTAATTTGGCTTTGATATCCATTAAAACACCACTAATGTTCTTCCAAGAGGGGGTGAATTGGAGTTTTTAATTTTGTTTCTTAATTATCTTGTTAATTCATTTCCATAATATTTTAGCAAACAATATAATAATCAAACCTCAATGTCGTAAAAATAAATGCGGAGATAAAAGATGTCATACAAAGATTTATAGGTAGTTTGACGAATCATGAATTGTTTCAACCCCAAGGACTCTCCCCTTGGGATTCTTCCTGCACTTCTTGAGAAATCTAACTAATTTTTGGGTACGAGACAAACCATTCCAACAAGCTCCTTACTGAGCTTAAGCTCTAGCTTTTTTGTGCTAGATCAACCTTTTCCCACGCTTCTACCCAAGCTTGATCACTAGATTATGAGTGCTAGCCGAACATTGATGTGCAAAAACTTGTTACACTTTACTTAGAAGTATACAAGTCGCACAAGTAATAAAGTTATGATAAGGATGTCGAACCACAAGGATCTGGATAAATAACACTAACATTCACAACGTTTGTGCAATTTGAACCGAATAAAACTGGGTTGATACTAATTTAGTCATTAATCTATGAATTAAGCAATAAACAGGGATGATCAAAATGCAGTGGAACAAATGTAATTCGAGGACAAAGTATGGAGACATCTAGGGGAGTGCAACTTCACCATTTGAGTCCCTCGAGTATAATTATAATTTGCTTAATCATGTATTAGTTATCAAATTAAGTCTACCAGATTCACTTATCCTCGACTCTCATCTCTCTAGAGCTTAAGTGTCCTTCTTTGAATTATAGATGAGCATCTCTCGATGTCTCATTTAAACAAGTCAGAGACATTGCTCTTAAGTGATCCTCACACGGTAGCACTAATTCTATAGTCATTCTCATGCTATAAAAATTGGTGTGGACTTTGCTACGCCTAGCATAATTTGTGTATCTCGACCTCCCATTATACTTAGTGCACCTACTTACGTTGGCCAAACATAAATAGACAAAGATGAAGAATAGCAAGATCAAACACAATAAAAAAAAACATGGTAAACATTTAATAGTATCCCCGAGTTCTTCAAGGGCTACTTCGCGCCCCTGGACTTAGAAGTTTAGCTCAAGTTTAAGGTACAAGCCAATCTACTAACACACAGAATGAGTTCATCACAAGAGAGATAGACAATCGGATCAGTTTTCCCTTGAGCAAAAGCTCCAGGATTGCGGCTTAAAACCCTTATTCTTGAACAACTTGACTCTCCATGCGTCCTTTGTGCTTTTTTGATTTTGCGTTTTTTCTGCCTTTTATACCACTTTGCTAGCTTCCCATGGAAGTTTCAAGTACAGTGCAGGGGTACATTTGTCCGCCTACCAAATGTGGTACGTAAAGATATGTGTATGTATCACCTTGCATGGTTAGTCGATCAGGAGCTAGTGTCACGCTTTGGATAAATGAGGCAAAACCTCTGCTTTTAGGGTTATTTCTATTCCTTTTCTCTCAAATAGCAAGTTATAAATTATTTCTAAAAAAGAAAGGAAAAGAGGTATAAAAGATGTGTCCCATCATCCTTATTGAGCCAATAAGACTCAAATAGTCTGCATTTATTATGTATAAAGTCAACTCATCAGCATTCCCAAACTTGAATTATTGCTAGTCATCAAGCAAACAGATCAAAAAAAACTTAAATGTATAGTGAGGATGTGGGTGTAAAGGTGGACACCTAACTCCAAGTCATGCATGTACAAGTGTGGTTTCTTATGCTTGTCGTCATCACCAACTTTTGTATTACTTTATACATAGAGGTGTTAACTATGGCTAGAATTTTGGGTTTTCTCACTTTCAGGTCAGGTTCCCTTCCTCAAACTTTGACTTAAAAAGGTTTTTCTCCAAACTTGTCATTCAGTTAATTTTTCATCTTCCTTGCTTTTTGCTATGCCAAAATGGTCAGAGATTGAGATAAACATTATTTTGAGAGATGATACATACTTCTTCCGTCAAAGTCATACATTAGACCCGATGGTATTTACATAACTGACAGTTCAAGAGACTATATACGTCAAAATACTCTTCTTTTCTTTTCTTTTGGCACAACTAATTCTATCTTTTAGTGCACAGAAGTAATTGATTAGCTATCGCTCAAGATACATAATATAAAAAATAATAATAATAATAATAAATAAATAAAATCCTGGCCTTTTCTCTTTTTTTCTTTTTATTTTTCTTTTACTTTTTGCTTTTTCCTATCAATAACTTGTCTCAATCTTGATTTAGGCTCAGAGGGGTTTCGGGTTTCTTCCCCAAAATAAAAGTTTTCTTCCTTAAATCACTCCCCCCAGTTCTGTCCTTGATCGATTTCTCTTATGTATTACAAGTTTTTTTTCATTCCAAAGTATGGCAATGACCTTAAAGGCAAAAGAGTAATAGTTACACTATACAGCAAAAGTAGTACATAGGCATAAACATGCAGTAGCACGCAGATCAAAACAGATGAGGTTCAGTAATCAGCAAACTCCCCATCCTCAAATTTATCATACATTGCCCCCAGTGGATGAAGAAAATAGGAGTTTAAGCAATGCTCCCATGAAGGCAGGTAGACTGCTTCATTCAAAATTGGAGTCAGATCCCACCAGGTTATAGGTATACGTGCCATCATCATCCCCATCCTTGTCCTCCTCCTCTTCATCATCATTGGCAGTCCTAGTAGCTGCCTCGCTTGGTGATGTAGATGAAGTAAAGGTCAATGGACGTGGCAATGGGCTGATACGGAACTAGACACTTCATTGTGGCCATCAGCACCAGATTTGTGTACACTACAGAGAAGCAGCGATAAGAATGATCCACAAATGCCTCCCAATGGTCTGAAGTTGGAGAAAAAACAGCTGGAGGCATGGCTAGTGCACGCTTCATGATCTTATGGCCAGGGGTTTGTACCTGTAGAGGAGGAATACGAGTTGTCATTTTGGCTTTACTTTTTGACTTGGAGGTGATAGGTGCAGTAAGTTTCTCCGGGGTGGCTTCAGCCTTGATGGATCGGGGTGATATCCAGAGCAGGAGTGATATACAGAGCAGGAGGGAACAACTTCTCGTCCTCAACCAAGGCTACTCCAGCCTTCAGACACATAACAGTTATCAAGGAAGAAAAGTGCAGTGAGTTAAGGCGTTTCTTCAGGGTAGCCTGACTTTACATAATGTCCTTGTAAACTACCTTCCCTACATCAATGTTGCAGCCAGCTTCAATGGAGTATATGAGAAGCAACCTCTTCAACTTAATGTCCCCAATGTTGGTAGTCGGTATGACAATCTGCCTTGTTGACTCTTAGTTCAATCGATTTATTTCCAAGAGACATCTTCCAAGTCATTCTCGGAGAACACAGATATTCAACCACATCAGCCAAATCAGGGTACTCCCCATTGAATTTTGAGAATTCATCCTCACCCATTCATAGAAGGTTGTGAATCTAATTTATCTCCGCCTCGCTAAATGGCACCCAAATCCCTCTAACATACACTTTTAATTCATTCATGACAACCAAATTAGCATAGAATTCCCAACCAAATTTGGTGATTCGGTTGGAGTTCTAAGAAATTGAGTCCAATAACGATCCTTAATAGCTTTCCTAATAGTAGGCATGTATCCAGAAGCAAAACCCCTTTCCCGTATAACATCCAATACACCCACAATAGCATCAAAGAACTCCTTCGCAGTTGCATTCACAAATTTCTCAAGAACGCTAGACTTAGTAATTTTTTCTTTCTTAGACGGCATGCTTGCTAAACTCTAAGAAAACTGGTGTAACGAGGTCGAGTTAGTTGTTACTTACTGCAGAGCATTGTAGAAAAACATGCTCTAAGACAACTTTTTGGAGTAATTGCCATGGTTTCTGGCGCACTGCACAGTGGTCCCGAGAGGATTTTGGTGGACCCTAATATCCATAGTAGCAAACAAATGATGGAAGCTACACCAGCTCAATGTGGAGATTGTGTTTCTTAATGGTAATACGTTGGAATAAGTGTACATGGCTCGAGGAGATTGTTTCAAGCCACATAGTGACATTTTGAGTTTGACAGGTTCAAAAAGGTTATGATTGGCATGAATTTTAAACAGATCAATACTGATCATACTGCATTTTTTCAGGCTTGATGAGAGTCATACCAAAATGCTGGCAGTGAGATTGCGAAGCTAAAGATGAGACTTGGCAATAAATTTTAAGTGAAAGACATGGGCATCTGAAGTACTTCATTAGAATTGAGGTGGTCCATGGGCCTTATAGAATTATTTTGTACGAGAGAAAGTATGCTCTAGACTTGCTCAGGTGCGTTTGGTACCAAGTTTCT
>JAOWBN010182173.1:0-16848 GCA_028565015.1 Pinguicula moranensis
TTTATATGTTATAAATAAACAAGTAGTGAAGGTTGCTACAATCATATATACAACATTAAAGTGTCAATACATAGGCCAAAGATGATTGACATTAGGACATAACACTAACAGTGGCTTTGTGGTATCTCCTCATAATGGGCCTTCTATAATGAGCCTCTTACTAAACCTTTCGCCTTCCACCTCATGAATCCCGCAAGTTAGGGGTTGTTTACTAATTTTCTCGCCTTAGTCACCTACTTTAGTTTCTTTTGTGATGAATTGATTTTCGTGCCTTTTAACCTTCTGGGCGCCTCTTGGGTTGCTGAGAATGATAGTCTTTATACGTTGTTGGACCGTTTGTGATATTTTCATAGTGTATTTTAGTGGTGCCAGCTTTTTCCAATTTCTTTCATTCCCTCTATATGTGTATTCCTAAGTTTTTTTTATTTTCAAGTGATGGTCACGCCATGCAAGTACGAGAGAGTATTTGTTTACCGCTAGTACCTGTCATCAGGCCAACTTCCTCCATTGATTGAGGGGGGTAAGCGGGGGAAATCTTGTCTCAAAGCAAGGCAGGATCTTTGGCAGAGGAACTTGCAATTATTCTTTTTTTGGATGTTCCTTCGGGTACAAAGTTTCTTCATCGGTTCAATCGACCAAGAATCCAGAGCATTGATTGGAGATACAACGGAAGTATCATATTCCTCTCAATTGGTTACACCATTCTCTGAGGACAAGATTCTTCGCCCTTTGTCCAGTTTTTTCCATTTTTGAGGCCCAGTTCATAGCAGGGCTTCGATGGTTCCTTCCATCAGAAGTTTCATTCATCCTGCCAGACAACCCCTTTCCAACTGGACCCGAGCAACTATACATAGTTTGTGCCATTCTTGTGGTCTACGAGTTCTTACCTTTTCACTGTTTATATTGATTCATCCTCCACTTCTGGACTGATGATTGTCCTCCTCCCATTCGGAATCGATTATTTTCCTCCTCCACATTCCGGGATGGAAATAGTTACGTCTCTTTGCGTCTTTCCAAATGATCGGATGTCTGATTTCTTCTTTGTTTACCCCCATCCTTGAACGACCACTTTTTCAATTTTTCTCATTGTGGAAGCATGGAAGATCTAGGACCAGATATCAAGCAAAATCAAGCTGCTTCCTATGAGTCTTCCTTGGGATTTACAGTATCTCTGCTTTGGGTGGCACATATATATTGACGAGGATATTTTGTGCGAGCGAGACTTTCCCCTATCCTTCTGAAGGGAATGAGCTCCTTAGGTGAGTATGGTACAACTCTCTCCTAGGAGATGCCTGACGTTATCCATCTAACAAGTTTTCTTTGACCTATGCAGCGGAAGTTGTGGCGGAGAAGGCAATCCAGGAAACTGCAATGGAGTCGCAGGAGGAGGCAGAATAGCTCAAGCAGCTTTGGGGATTGGAGTCATACGGGAATAGAGGTGTGGGGACCTCAAAAACTTTGGGTTTGACGTAGGGTTCTTCTCTTGAGATATCCTGTTTTGAAGGGCTCTTGGATATCTATCAACTAGGGGTACCTACATCATTGTCACCCCTGGAACCAACGCCCTCAAAGCGTCCTCGTTCACTTGGAAAGGAGAGGGAAGAGAGTATCCCAAACAAGAAGGATCGTTCTACTACCTCCCTTCTCGTGCCTCAGCTAGGCCTCCCTGCCTCAGTCCAATTCAAGCCGGTGGTTAGCCAAAAAAGTCGAACATGGATTTTGGCAGGTTGTTCAGAAGGACTCTTTGCCATCTAGGGAAGTCGCCAACTGTGAAGGTTGTTGGTGTTATGCCCTAAGGCCAATCACCTAGGGACATTGTATTGTTAAGATTTTTATTTGTATAAAAATCCTATGGTGACTTAAATTATTAGTCTCGTAAAAAATTCTAATTATATTAGAATTTTTCCCTATAAATGTATGTTTTCTTAACCATTAGGGTTAAGTGAGAATATTTGAGAGAAAAGTGAGACTGAGTTGTGCTCTGTGTCTGCGGTGCGGACGTAAGGTTTTTTGTGTCTCCTTGTGGAAGTAGGCTTTAAGGCCGAACCACATTAAATCTGGTGTGTTATTTTTGTTTCACTTTATACGATCTATATTGATTCACCCCCAACAAGTGGTATCAGAGCAAGGTTCGTGACTGAAAATGTACATAGATTTAAAGAAGAAGAAAATTGTAAATCCATCATTTGACCGTGTGCCGCCTCTATTTGACCGATCAATTCCCATTGTTCGCCGACCCCAACGGAGAAATTGAGGGCATCATTGTGAAGCTCATTTCTTATAGAACAAAAGACCTAAGGTTTCAGAGATCAATTGTCGTCGGAGGTCAACCAATTTTGCCGTTGAACGTTCAGCGCAAACCCTAGCGCCGTGTGACTTTCCCAGACAATTCCCGTTGATTCTGAAGACCGATTTTGAAATTGCAGATACCCACGTGAAGCTTGTTCAGTCGGGAACAAAGCCCATTGGGTGTCGTGTCCAGTTTGTGTCCGAAAGTGTCCAATTTAGCCGTCGGAGTTTCTGCAAGTGCATGGGGAGATAGGTGTGTTTGGATTTTTTTGGTACTTTTCAGCAAAAAATAGTGTTTTCAGCAAGATCTGAATAGTAAAATGATTCTACTCATTTTTGTGATTTTCCTGGTCATATTTAATTTTTTTCGGCGAGTGAATAGTACTTCCAGCATGAATAGTATTTCTCGTATGAATAGTGTTTTTTAAAAAACAAACTGGTAAACTTTTTGGACGTTTGTTGACTTTTTGATAGAAAGTTATTTGGGTTTATTTTTCTATGATGTTGAAAGCTGGGATTGCAAAATATGAGCCCAACATGAGTTTCACTATGTAGCAAGTCCAGATAAAGGCGCTCTTGACGCAGAGTGGTTTGCAGAAGGTTATTTTTGGTAAAGCCAAGAAGCCTGCTGACTTGGATGAGAATAAGTGGATGGAAATTGATGAGAAGGCATTATCCACTATTCAGTTGTGTTTATCCGATGAGGTATTGTGTGAAGTTCCTGATCAGAAACCATTGACCTGTGGAATAAGCTGAAAATTTTGTATATTACAAAGATACTTACTTCGAAGTTTATTGCCAAGCATCGTTTATTTTTCCTTAGCATGAAAGAAGGTACATCAATACGTTCGCATATTGATATTCTCCTTTATTGTTATGGATTTGAAAAATATGGAAGTCAAGTATGAAGATGAGGAACAAGCATTGATGTTGCTTAGGCTGTTGCCTCCATCATTCAAGCAAGTATGTGAGACTCTTATCTATGATAATAAGTCTCTAAAGTTGGATGATGTTAAAGCATCTCTATGTTCGAAAAAGTTGTTTGATAAAGAACTTTCTAAAGACTATGATAATGAGGTATTAGCTGTTAGAGGAAAATATTCAGAGAGGAAATATAATGGCAATCATTTGAGATCCAAGTCGAGGAAAGAAGGTCGAAGTTGTTGGAACTGTGGAAAAAAGGATATTTAAGAGCCCAATGCCGTTTCCCTCAGAACAAGAACGGAGATGGTGATGATAAGACTGTCGATGACATTAATCATGCTATAAGTGAAGATTGTGGAGATCTATATGATGTGAGTAAAGATAGTATGAAGTGTAATCAAGAATGGATTATAGATTCTGCATGCCCATTTCAGATGTGTCTCCATAGGGAGTGGTTTTTCTCGTTTGAACCGATTGACAAAGGATTTGTGATGTTGGGTGGTAAGCAACCTTGCAAAGTTACTGGAGTTGGTGATGAAGATGCATGATGGCATGATCAGGACATTGACAAGGTATGTTCCTGGTATTGGTATGAATCTTATTTTTCTGCATGTTTTGGATATTTGTGTCCATAGGTATGTTGGCGGAGATGGTGTCTTGAAGGTTTGAAGGGTGTTTTAGTTGTAATGAAAGCTGATAAAGTTGGTAAGGCCTATGTCTTAAAGGGGTCTACCATGAAGAAATCAATTGTTGTTCCAAAATCGACGTATTACCCTGGCTACAAAAGTGAATGTGGAAAGAGATGGGTAGTGAAGAGATGTTCTTCTATTGAGAGATGTTCGTCTAAGGTGGAGACCTCTGATAGTGTTTTGAGTAAACACAAGAAAGTAAGCTTCTATTCCGTGGTTGAAGGAAGCATGAGTACTTTTGTTGGTGTGAAGCCGGCTGGTCCTATTGATGAGGTAATGAAGTTATCTTCTATTGGCAAGTTCAAGAATGACTTGAGCTTAATTGAAACCCATTATTGAGTTGCACCTCAAGGGGGTGTATAGAGAAGGAGAAGGAAATTAAGTTTGTTTGTGATTAGACATAATTCGAGTCAAGGGGGTGATTGTTAGGATTTTTATTTGTATAAGAATCCTATGGTGACTTGAATTATTAGTCCCTGAAAGAATTCTAATTATATTAGAATTTCTCCCTATAAATATATGTTTTCTTAATCATTAGGGTTAAGGGAGAATATTTAAGAGAAAAGTGAGACTGGGTTGTAATAGGCTGCAGCTTCAGTTTCTTCATCTCATCAATTGCCTCACTAGCCACAAGAACACTGTCATGTAATGCAATTGCCGCACGGATGAATGCAATTCGATTACTAGAGATGACTTCTTCTATTTTTGAGGCTAGCCTATTTGTCAAGACCTTAGAGATGATCTTAGGCATGGCGCCAATGAGGGTAATTGGCCTGTAGTCTTCAACATACACAGGGGATTCAGATTTGGCAATGAGAGTGATGTGAGCAGCATTGCTCCCTCTGGGAAGTTTGCTATTTCTATAAAACTCCATCATCATCTGCAAGATATCAGACTTATTAGAGGGAGTATGTGTTTTATGAACTTAAAATTGAGGCCATCTGGGCCCGGACTCTTGCGGCTATCACAGCTTCTAATTGCATGTAATATTTCAGCTTCAGAGAATGAAGAGACAAGTCTTCGTTTTACTTTTGAAGAGAACATTTTGAAGGTCATGGTACTAATCCTAGATCTTAAGGATAAAGGGCTCAGTGAATCTTGCAGCAAAGTGATCCCTGAATCATTTTTTAACACACTCAGGTTCATCTATCCAGACGTCCTCAGACCAGATGCCACTGATCTCATATTTCCTCCTCCTTTTGCTGATGCATCTATGGAAATAGGCAGAATTAGCATATCCTTGCTTTATCCATCTTATACGAGCTTTTTTGAAGGTTTGGCTATCCAACTGTATTGTTAGCTGATCAATCTCACCTTTAAGCTTGATTGCAGCAGCAGAGGTATCATTGCTAACAGAGGAGCTAGTTTTAGCCTATAGCTGTAGAGATCAAGTTCTGCTAATGGATTTTTTCCTTTCACTAAGTAAATCTCTTGGTCTGAATAGATCCTAGTCTCTAATTCCATAACGGACTAATCTGATCTTTTCCTTGATGCACTGGCTAGCATACTCGTGCATACTTTGTGTAGTCCATATATTGTAGATAATAGAGTTGTACTCAGGGAGTTCCAGCCAACTGTCCAAGACCTTGAGGGGCTTCGAACCCCAGTTCAAATGCTTAGAACATAACTGGACTGGACAGTGGTCAGAATCCTCTCTGTCCAGTCCAATTTTAATCCAGTCCATCTCATTGTCTAGCCATAGATTATTGACCAAAAATCTGTCCAGCCTACTCATGGATCTCAGGGACTTGAGACACCATGTGTATTGTCTTCTTTCCATCTGAAGGTCTTTTAATTCCATTCCGTTGACAAACTGTTTGAAGCCATTTAATTTCAGCAAGGTGTCCCTGTTGAGAAGGTCCTTTTATTTCCCACAACTCTATGACCACATTAAAATCGCCTATGACACATCATTTGTCATCTCTTCTTCCCTGATAAAGCTCAGAGATTTCCTCACATTGAGTGAATTTAGCTTGGAGCTCATAGGGGCCATATACATTGAGCATAACACTGCTTCTCATCTCATTATTCTAGTGACCTGTCACGCCCAGAAATCCAGCCCCTGACAAAATAGATGTCCTACTGAACTTATTCTTGTTCTAGATACAAAGGAAACCCCCAAATTGGCCTATGGATTCACTAAATATCCAGTAAAAATCCAAATTATACCATAAATATTCATAGAGGTTACTATCCACAGTAGTCAACTTGGTTTCTTGTAGACTGATGAAGTCTACTGACTGCTTATTACTTAATTCTTTAACACGCCTCCTCCTGCCTGGGGTGACCAGACTCCTCACATTATATGTGATCAATTTCATTGAAGATATTTTATATGTTCTGGCAGCTAAGTACCAGAGATTACGTTCCCTCTAGCTGAGTGCAGCTTTGAGTTCAGCTTCATCAGCATTTGGCGGCTTATCTCAGGGTTAGGCTCATATGAAATACCAAGGTCTGTCCCAATGCTCATAACTAGATGAGCCTCATCTCTGATTTGGTCTGGAGAGATGACAATTTCCTTAAGAGAATGGTCACCATCCGAGCAGAGGGATTTTTGATTAATCAAATTACCAATACAGTAATCTAGATTATCAATTTCCTTATCCCGCTTTAAGTCCACTTCATTGCGGGTTTGACTCTGGGTTTTAGGACCTTTTCCTCTGACATTTATCACTTTAGGTAGAGGGTTTGTATGAACCTCTGTACCAAGGGGAGGAAAGCCATCCAACTGACTCAGGTTTTTATTAGACTCAAGATTCGCATTCCCAGCATGGATATCATGGATTTCTGTCAAATTCTCCACCACTATCTTGGGAGGGTCAGTGTGAGCACTTGGTCTAACTTTTGCAGATTCAGGTGCTAGATTATCATTCCCAACATGAATGGCATTTAGATTTTCCATTGCCACTATAAGAGAGTCAGTCTAAACACTCGATTCAACTCCTACTGAGTCAGGTGCTAGGATATCATTTTCCTGTGGTGTTGCCATAGTATCTGGAACATCAATTTCCACCATTTTGGTACTGTCATATTGAGACTGGGGTATCTGAGGTAGACTATCACGCTGAACAATCTTGTGACCGACAAAAGCTCATGGGGAGGCAACCACTATATCCTGTGACAATTGAGAGTTTTTATGGGAAGAGGACTCAAGTGACCTTAAGCCTCTGTTGTTAAATGATGTTGAATGGCTCCTGAATTGGCTCAGTGGTCCCTTGAAGCCATTGAGCAGTGCTCAGGTACCTTTGCCTTTAAAATGCCAAAATGGATCAAGATCTATGGTATCCCTTTGAATGAGTGGGATAATGATTCAATGGGTAAGATTGGTAGCTTAGTGGGCAGATTGGTACATATAGATGATACCACCACAAAAAAGGTACCTTGAGGCTGCCCCTGTTGCTTGTGGAAATCCCCATTGGAAAACCGATCCCCCAATGCATTAACCTTAATATAGATGGCAAGATATACCTACTACATGTACAGGAGATTGCCACAAAATTTAGTTATGTTATATGGGACAATCTGGACAAGGATATAACTGATAGCACAAGTAGTGATTGGACTGAACAGAAATTTGAGGAGGATATTTCTCTTGATGACTCAGAATATTCAGTGAGACCTATTGATAATAAAATGGCTAATCCTCCTGAAAGTGATACTGCGCTGATATGTCAGGAAGGCATAACTAAGGAAAATATTGAATCATGGCTTCCAGACAGACTTCATTGGTGGGTAAAGTCATACATTTATAGATGATTGTACACGCAGGACCTGAGCTTAGTTTTTGAAAAACAAGTTTAATGTGCCTAAAATTTTTTAATTAGTTTTTACTATGATCCTAACACAATTTCAGTGTCAGATCCGTATCTTTCAATCTGACAAGGGGAGAGGGAATCCATGAACTCGACCTTGAAAAATTTCTTTAAAAAACATGGCCTCATACACCAAACCACATGTTTCTACACACCACATCAAAATGGAGTTGTCAAACGAAAGAACCGCATTATCTTGGAAATAACTCGCGCCTTGATGATAGAATCTAAGGTTCCCCACTTTCCATGGTCTGAAGCTGTTGTAACTGCCACATACCATATCAACCGCCTTCCTACCAAAATTCTCAACCTCAAAACTCCAACCCAAACACTATCTGAGCACCTCAATATTCCACCACCTTTGATCCTAGAACCTCGATTCTTTGGATGTTCAATTTTCATCCTCATCCTAAAGGTTCATAGAGCCTAACTTGATCCATGTGCTCTTAAATGCGTACTCGTTGGATAAGACATTAACCAAAAGGTATATCTTTGCTATCATTCATCATCTCAGAAAATGTATTCCTCTATGGATTGCAATTTCCTTGAAACAGAGTTCTACTATAATTCTCAATCTCATGTTTAGGGAGAGACATCATGTGACACGCTCAATTGGTTGCTTACGCCTAGTCTACCTACTATGATCTGAACTGATATGGAGATTAGTGTCGCGGCACTAGAACAAGATCCACCAAAACAAGAACCACTAGCTCAGCCACCAACGCTCATATCTTCATCGCTACGGTATCCTGAGGTAACTGACACTGACTGTGTTGATAATGTTTGTAATGATATTCAGGTCAGAGATGATACTATGCCTGAACACATCCTAGGAGGCTATACTCTACCTCCTAGGAGAACCCGAGGGATACCTGCAAAAATATATGAGCCGAAACATGTGTCCTGAACAGCGAAGTTCCCCATGAAAAATATTGTTACGGGGAGATTAACAACTACAACATGAGCCTTCATGACATCTTTATATTATGAGGATATCCCTCGAACAGTAGCTGAGGCACGTGAACAACCTGAGTGAAAGCAAGATATGAAAGATGAAATGATGGCACTCCAGAAGAATGGCACATGGGATAGACATAGGCTGTCAACTGGAAAATGACCGGTCGGATGTTGATGGGCGTTCACTGTGAAGCATCGAGTAGATTGAAACATTGAGCGATACATACTATTGGTGCCGAAGGGATATACAAAAACATATGGCATGGACAATGCTGAGACATTCTCACCAGTTGTAAAGATTGAACTATCAGGGTCATGTTTTCTGTAGACACAAATCAGGACTGGCCACTCCACCAGTTCGATGTAAAAAATACCTTTCTTCGTGGTGACCTTCAAGAAGAATTATACATGGAACCACCACCAGGGTATTCCACGATGTTCAAAGAAATGGAAGGATGCAGATTGAAAATGGCTCTATATGGACTCAAGCAATCCCCAAGGACGTGGTTCAATCGCTTCACAGGTGTAATGAAAAGATATGGATATGTTCAAAGCAACTCAGATCACACACGCTTTCTCAAAGGACGAGGTAAATTGATCAATCATATATGTGTATGACAGGATCATCACAGGGAGTGACTATGCAGAAATAGAATAGCTTCGACAGAATCTATTTTAGGAATTCGAGATGAAGGACTTGGGAAGGCTTAAATATTATATGGGAATTGAGGTGCTGATATCAAAACTGGATATTTTCATCTCTCAGAAGAATTACATCATAGATTTACTTACAGAAACAAGGTTACTTTATTGCAAGCCAAATAAAACTGACATGATGATGAATATGAAGCTAACAAAAGATGAAGATGCAGCCCTTGATGACAGAGACCAATATCAAAGACTGCTGGGAAAGCTCATATGCTTGGTACATACTAGACTAGCCATAGCTCATGCATTAGGAATGGTCAATCAATTTATGCACAGACCCTAGGTAATTTTTTTTTCCGAATTGTGTCGTGTACTCTAGGTATTGAGTTTCATTTTTCGAAGTATTTATGTGTGCTCATTGCCGGTTGTCTCTGGATTTTCAAACATCTATACATTTCTCATTTTCTATAATTTCCAAATTGTGCATAGCCAGATCAAATACTCTTCCACAGTTCTGATTTACATTTTTTTTTTGTTTAGACTTAGGTAGACCATGATGTTTACTTGAGGCATCTCATTGGTGATGATTAGCAATCCCAACCAACGGTATATTAAATATCTAAACTTTGGAAACTATTTTAAAAGATTGGAACTACTTACTCTATTCTATACAAGAACCATGGACAAAGAGTTTGCATACACATATGCAAATTCGAACCATTCGGATGAATCGAATTCGGCTACTACCAATAATTCCATAGGAAAAAATTAAAAGGCTATTAAAACCCCACCCCCACCCTACCAAAAATCCTCTCGATCCTTGATAGCTGGCAGAAAATCCCCACCAAATCGTCGATGGTGAACCTCCAATACACAATCACTCGAACATAAAAACATCACCGAACAGCACCCCAGATCCCCAGAGGTGCAACTGGTGCTCGAGGGGGACCAAATTTTGAAATCAACCCCCAGAACTCAAAATCCCCCCAAACTATTCACCAACTCACCATACCACAACTACTGAATGGATCATTGTTTTCGATAGGAGATTTGGACAGGGAAAGCCATATCAACCATAGAATACCCAACTTAGAACCATACCCAAGACCGAGGAATTGAGGCTAAGGTACTTAGGAGTACTGAGATGACAAGAGTTGGAGAATCAATAGGAAATGTCCATAGTAGCCTAGGACTGAGGATTGAGGTTGGGAGGTACTGAGAAGGTACAGAGCAGGACCACTTCTTACTTTACCAATTTTCCCTTCACCGAAAATATCAAGAAGTTGAGAGTCCTATTTGAGGTGTTGGGAAAGGTTAGTGATTTTTTGATCCCCTGTAAACTATCTCATTCTCGATTGCAATTTGGATTATTGACTTTTGATGATAAGAATTGTGTTGAGAATTTAGAATGTAAGGTGAATAATATGTGGATGTACGTTTAAATGTAAGGAAAATATGGCTCGCTTTGAAAAGGGTGAATTCAAGAGGGCACCCATAGTGAAACCCAAAACAATACCAACAAAGCATATGGTAGTGTACGATGCAACAAGAACAACAAAAACATATCAAGAGATGGTAGTGCAGGAAAACAAGCAGCCAGTGACAGCAGTGAGAACTATGCTCGTAGGGGCAAAAGAAAGTATGGACTTATCCTTTAAAACAAACAGGGAAGGCTTTGCTAAAGGATAAAGAAGGTTGGAGACATCTTCAGATTGAGTTGAAATGGGGAGATGTGGATATATATCAGTTTAAATGTAAGCCCCGTGGGAGCTGGCAGAGTCTTGATTTTGGAGGAAGAAGACAATGACCTAAAAAACCTACTCAGGATTGATCTGGATTGGATTAAGCAATGAGTCAGTAATGTGATAGAATGGACTAATCAGCCACGACTAAAAGTGAAACTGTGTTGAATCAAGATCTATGGCATACCTATTAGATATATTAATTTTTAAAGGAAAAATAAGAAAAAGAATTATACATGAGAATATGTAGGAAAAATGTAGTAGGGGTCGTGGCCCCTTTTTCGAATAAGAAATGGACAGTGGAGTTCTTTGATAAAATAAATAATTTTTTGAGGTTAGGGGGTCGCACATTGGGGACAAATTCTTCCTTACCCGAATTTCACTTATTTTCCATATTTCTCACAAATCTCCTTACAATAATTCTTCCTTCAAAAGATTTTATCTTTCTCTCCTTTTCCTCTCCTTTTCTTCTCCATTTTTTCGGACTTTTAACTTCTTCTTCCCCCTCCTTTTTATAGATTAAGGGAATGGACACTTGTCCTTGTGAGAAATATTTTTGAACACCTCATGTTTAGATGGTGTACAACACTCATCTAATTTCACAAATGCTAAATAGGTGTTCAATTTTTTTTTCCTTCTACTTGGGCCGGCAGGTTTGGGCCTTTTTCTGGAGCTTCATGTGGGCCTTCTATCTTGATGGGCTTGGATTTGTTGAAAATTGGGTTTTGTCACTAGGGAGCACTGGCCCATATCATTTCTCCCTCCACGAAAAGTGGGATTTCTGGCATAGAGAAATCCGATCACTCCTCGTTGTTCTCCTGACTTTGCCGCTCACTGTCTTTCTCCAAGTGGTGAGATGAGTCAGGGGACTTTTCCTCTTCTCAAGCAAGGGATAGCATATATTCTTGTGTCAGGAATGTTTTTCTCATGCAATTCTACCGTGTTCTTGTTTTTCCCTGTGTTTAATCAATAAAGATGGAGGGTCTTGGTAATTTAGTTTTTTATGGTAGCTGTGATCTTTGATCGTATTTTCTTTGATTTTCTTTGCAGGTGAAAACGGATTTGTATAAAGCAATTTCTGAGTGATGGTGAATGGGTTCCCCTACAGTCTGATTGTCTCCTTGAGATGGATAGGAAAGGTGTCAAGCGACCTCCTACTTTTCAAATATGGGGGAGATTGGGTTCATGTTGGTGCTGGAGAAGCTGAGTACAGGTTTTTGGTGGGAGCATTGTAGGCGGGAATCGATGGCGTGGATGGAGAGCATATGGGCTGAGTCAGACGCTTCTCGGAGATGGCATGCAACTGCTATTCGTTAATTATCTGAGGCTCACGGCCAAATGTCTCATCTCTTGGATTGTACGAAGGCTCTGACTACTTAAGTTCATCAGCTGGATAATTCCAGCTTTCCTTGTCACAGTAACTCAATCGCTTGGACGTTCTTTATGGCACTATGACTCAGTGGTGGATGGTATTGTGTCTTCAGAGCAGGCTAGGCGGGATGTGCACAATGTGGTTTTGCTTAGGCATTTCTTTAGTTCTGCCTCATTTCGTCATCTAGTTTACAGCCGCGCAACGGAGGCAGCTCTAATTTTTGGTGTAGGGGGACTTCTCTAAGGTTGATCTCCGGTGGCGGATGAGTTTGCTTTTCTTTTGTAGAATTATAGTCTGAGGTGTAATAAGTTAGTAAGTTTTTTAGGAATGCCTTTTTGATTTTCTTGGGGGGCATAGGAGGTGAATCCATAAGCTTCATAACTTATGTCTACAATCGAGATGGCATTGGACCCATATGTTAGGGTGAATGGGGTATTTCCCATAGAACTGGTGTTTGTAGTCTGATAAGACTAGAGGATGCCGGGTAATTCTTTCTCCCAATTTCCTTTGCGGTATGCTAGTTTTTTTTTCAGTCCCAATTGTATAACCCTGTTTAGAGCTTCTACCTGTACGTTGGATTGAGGATGGTATGCTGATGTAAATCTATGTTAGATTTGCAAAATTTTGCACCATTCATTGACTTTTGCTCCTTGAAATTGTGTTCCGTTATCTGAGATTAGTATTCGAGGGGCTACGAATCGACATACAATATTTCTCCAAAGGAAGCAAATTACCTCTTTTTCTGTGATTTTTGCCACTGCTTCGGCTTCAACCCATTTTGTGAAGTACTCTGTGGCAATGATGATGAAGCTTCTTTGTCCTGGGAGTGGAGTGAGAGGTTCGATGATATCTATCCCCTAGGTGTCGAAGGGACAAGTTGTGGATACCTCGGTTATGGGGATGTTGGGATGGGATGACCGATTTCCATGTCTTTGACATTTTTCGCGTTAGCATACGTCATTGAGTGTGTCGTGCAACATAGTGGGCCAATAAAAACATTGGAGGCAAATCTTGGTAATGAGATCTCATCCTCCGATATGGCTTGCTCACTCTCCTTCCCGTAGTTCTTCTATTGGAGGTTGTACGTGAGGGGAGAGGGCAATGAATCGGAGAAGTGGTCCTTCAAAACTGCGTTTGTATAATTTTCCATTTATAAGAGTAAATTTAGATGCTCAGATTTGTATTTGTCAAGCTTCTATATTGTCGGGGGTAACACTCCTTCCTTTAGGTATTGGAGTAGTGGTGTCGTCCAGTTACTTTGGTCTTGTGTCATGATATCTCTGTCTGAGCATGGTTCTGTGATTGCCGATTCCTTCTGAATCATCACCTGTATTGTTTGTTTATCATATACTTTAAGGTGAGAGGCCAATTTGAACAGGGTGCCAGCATTGGTATTTTTAGTGTGTAGGACTTGGCATAATTCAAAATGTGAAAGTTTTTGAGCAAGACTCCTGGACTTCTTTAAGTATTTGAACATCGTTTCTTCATGATCCTCGTATGTCCTGACATATTGATCGAACACTAGTTGAGAGTATGTGTAGGCGGTGATGTGTCTGATTCCCTACTGTTCGGCCATCTCGAGTCCTAGGATTAGGGTTTCATATTCTACCGTATTATTTGTAACAAGAAAATCTAGAAGTGCCGCAATTTTGATGGTTTCCCCTCCTTCCTTTAATACAATCCCGGCTCCATCTTGTCGAGTGGTGGCCAAACCGTCAGTATGGAGTTTCTAGGGCATTCCACTAGTAAGGGTTTGGGTCGTTTCTGCAATGAAGTCAGCGAGTACCTGGACCTTCTGCGAGTTGTGTGACTTGTAGGTAATGTTATGTTCGCTTAGTTCAACTACCCATTTTACTAGGCGTCCAGAAACATCGGATTTTGACAAGATCTGCCGCATTAGTTTATTCTTAAGGACGACAATGGGGTGTGATTGGAATTAAGGGTGTAACCTTCTTGCTACCGTAACTACGGCCATGGCCAGTTTTTTGATCTCCAGGTAACTTGCCTCAGTACTGTGTAGAATTTTGCTGACATAATTAATAGGTTGGTGTGTATTGTTATCCTCTTGTGCAAGGTCTGCGCTTACTACTTCTTTAGATATAGCGAGGTACACAAAAAATGTTTCTTGTGATTGCGGGGTTGCCAGAATCTGAGGGGATTTTAGATAATCCTTCAGTTTTTGAAAGACTTGGGAGCACTCTTTTGTCCATTCAAAATTCTTTCTTTTTCAGTTGGCTTTGAAGAACGGGAGTCATTTCTCTCCGAGCAATGAGATGAAACATTCTAGGGAAGCCATCCTTCTCGCAAGAGATTGGACCTCTTTAAAGTTCTGGGGTGGAGACATGTTGAGTATGGCTGCAACTTTAGTGGGGTTGGCCTTTATTCCTTTTTTCAGACACCATGTTCCTTAGGATTTTTTTGCTTTTAACGCCAAAAGTGCATTTGGTAGGGTTGATCTTCAACTGGTACCGACGCATGGGGTGGAGACATGTTGAGTATGGCCCTGACCCTCTCTGCGTCCGCCCCCACTCCACCTCACCCCCCCAAATTTTTTTTTTTTTACTTTAGATTTTAATTATTTTATTTAATTTGTTAATTGAATTTTTATTTCTAGCTCCTTTGGGTATTTCTTAGTGACAATATTGGCAATTTTTGTGTAGGATTTAGTGTTTTCTTTTAAATTATATATTTTTTTTTATTTCAATTATATTTTGAGAATGATTTATATAAATAAATTGGATAGTATAAATATATTAATTAGTATAAACAAATTAAATAGTTTTATTTTTTTTATAATTGTTTTAATTGTTAAAACTATTATTTTTCATAACTGTTGAGCAAATAAATTATTTTTTCTCCATGCATAAAATGTATATTGCTCCCCAAAAAAATTATTTCTGCCTCTTAAATTTTTCTTTAAGCCCTCTAAAAACTTTTTTTGGGTCCCCCGTAATTTTTTTTTCTGCGTCCACCCTTGGTTAGGTGGTATACCTAACCACCCAACACTCACCTCATGATAGGCAAAAGATATCAACTAAACTCATCTTGTTACAAAGTCACTCAAGATCTAGGGGAACTAAGACCCTTAGTCAACACATCAGCAAATTATTCTTTGGTAACTATGTGACTTAGTTCCAGCAACCTGCTATTTAATTTTTCTTTGATGAAAAACCTATCAATTTCCACATGCTTGGTTCTTTTATGTTGTACTGGGTTGTTGGCAATTTTGATAGCTGCTTTGTTGTCACATCACAACTTTAATTTCAGATCTAAATCCATCTTGAGTTTTACAAGTATTGATCTCAACCAAATCATCTCAGCAACAATCAAGGCCATTGCTCTGTATTCTGCCTCAACTGTAGAACGAGCCACTACTATCTGTTTCTCATTCTGTCAAGAGACTAGATTCCTCCTATAAACATGCATTAACCGAACGGTGACCTTCTATCATTAGCACAGCTAGTCCAGTCTGAGTCGCATTATCCAGATGTTCATTCTTTCTGAAGATCAATCCGTTTCCCAGTGCACTCTTCAAGTATCTCAATATCTGGTGTACGCCATCCAGGTGACCCTTTCTAAGGTCATGCATATACCTACTAACCATACTCACAACAAATGATATATCCGGTCGAGTATGGTTCAGATATATAAGTTGTCTGACCAACCTTTGATACTGTTCCCTATCAACTAGCTCGCCTACTTCTGCACTTAACTTCAGCCTCGGGTCAATCAACATTTTTGCGGGCTTTCAACCCAACATACCTGTCTCTTGGAGCAAATCTATAACATATCTTCGCTAGGACTGAACAATTCCCTTGGGCCTATGAGCAATCTCAATCCCAAGAAAATAATTCAACTGACCCGAATCCTTTACCTCAAACTCCTTGCCCAGTCTCACCTTCAGTTTTGCGATCTTACTCCCATCATGCCTGAAAAATACAGTATGGTCGGCATTGATTTGCTGATAACTCATGCCAAATCATGGCCTTCCCGAACATGTCAAACCACGCTCGAGGAGATTGTTTAAAACCATACAATAATTTTTTAAGTTTGCAAACCTGACCCTCAGTCTGACTGGTGCCAAATCCCAGAGGAATCTCCATGTACACCTCTTCTTCCAGATCACCATGAATAAATGCATTTTTCATATCGAGCTGATGCAAGTTCCATAATTTATTTGCTGCTATAGAGACCAGAGTTCTGACTGTGCTCATTTTTGCCATAGGTGCAAATGTCTCATCGTAATCAATCCCACATACCTGACTGTATCCTTTGGATACTAGTGGTGCCTTATAGCACTCCACTTTGCACTCGGAGTTATGCTTCACAGTAAACACACACTTACATCCAACAGCCTTCTTACCAGGTGGTAGTGGCACAAGACGCCACGTCTTATTCTTTGTAAGAGCCTCAAG
>JAOWBN010182184.1:0-16847 GCA_028565015.1 Pinguicula moranensis
TGGCTGGTTGGTTGTAGTCGCAAGAGCGGTCTGTGCTCTTATTGGTTGGATCCTTCTTTCTGTAAATATTTTTACTTAAATGCAATTTGGCTTATCAGAAAAAAAAAATTGTAAAATGAGAATCGGAAATCTTGTTTATCTCAAATGAGCTCTTAGGCTAATATAGGTTACAACTATTACTAATAACACATAGGTCCTTCTGCTGTTAATAAATACCAACACAAAGACACTAGAACTCATTACCATAGCTAACATAGGAGCTTCTGGTGTGCTAGCCCAACTCACATGAATCACAAAGCAGTTTGTCTTTCTTAACTTCAGAAACGCGGATACAGTCGACTCAAAAGCGAGAAGGAAGGGTGACCTAAACGCCTATGTGAAGTAGCAGTAAGTCCTCCACACTTCTGTCTCCTCCACATCTCTCCACTATAGATAAGAGGGATGAGTCCAATCACTTTCGATCCATGTACCACAAGCTATTACGCCATGTCGCAATCCCAATAGTCATGCCATCCTCTTCTGTCGAAAGATCACCTTATGAGTATCAAACAAAACAGTACAGTTTAATTGGTAAACAATGACATTTATAGATAGAAGATTGACAGGAAAAGGAGCACGCAAAACTTTGGACAGAGTCAGTATTAGTACATTGCACTGTATCCTTACCAACTACTGATTGATCTGTGCCATCAGCTATCTTGATACTTAACAGGACTGTTAGGCGAGTATAGAAACTGAACTTCCTAGTAGTACTTGTCACATGTGTAGATGCCTCAGAGTCAACGATTTATTCTGGGACCTAACAGTGGGAAAGGATGCCAAAGCAAGTGAATCACACGTATCTTTTGAAAGGGAGGCTAGAGCAACATTAGCAGGCGATGATGGTGCATCATCCCCCACATACTCATCTTCCTCCTCATCCACTATCAGGTTGGATCGGTAGCCTCCTCGACCGCCACCTCTACTACCATCTCTCCTTCCTCCACGATCACAACCTCTGCCTACAAACCATCCTCTGCCACCACAATCTCTCCGGGGAAAGCTTAGAGCAAGACTGCATCAGGTGGCCTATCTCTCCACAGTGGAAGCACCTGCGAGTTTCTCCCTATGAAATTGTCACCCGTGAGCTCGCAGTAGCTAAAGCTTTAGAGTGTAGCTTCATCTGACTCTCCTCTTGTATCATGGCAGCAATGGCTTCATCCAGTGACGAGATAGTAGCCTGAGATATGAGGATTGATCTCCACGAGCCAAAGATTGGGCTCATGCCCCTTAGAAACTTCTAGTCCTCTTTAGTTCATCTATCTTGACCCTCTTCCACTCCAGGTCACTACAACTCGACATAGACAAGAAGTGATCCATCTCTGCCCATAATTGCCACAAACAGATATCATATTCCTGAATCGACCTATCTCCCTGTACCTCTGCATCAGTCTCTAACTCAAGTTGGAACACTCTCATCTAATTTTTAATCTCGGAATAGATCTTCTTCCCCATGTCACTTACCAATTTAATACTATCCACAGACGAAGCAATTGTGGAAGTCATGAAATTGAGTAACCAGCTGAACAGTTGAGCATGTGTGACCTTCTAATTATCGATCTGAGCCTTGTCACTCCCTTTCTCATCTCCCATTAGAAATTCCCCTAGTTTCTTCCCAACTAAGGTGGCATCAATCCGACGTGACAAGCTAAGGTATGCGGCCTATCCATCGAGCTTCAGATTTATAGATGGAAAATCAATAATCCACACCTCAACGCATCCACAATTCAGAACATATCAAACAAACCACAATCCAATTCCAATGTCCATAATCCAACACGCCTAATTGGATTCTCCAACTTTAAGCTAACATCTTTCAACACTACAACACAAACCAATCACCAATAACTGACACACAATCCATTATCTTGGGTTCCCAGAGTGACTTTTTTTTTCTCAATGTTTTTTTTAACTGTTTTTTTCTGTTTTGTTTTTTGTTTTTTTTTCCTTCTGATATGAACCAAACCAACTTTTAACTAAACCCAATACCAATATGATATTGGAGGTTCAAAATGATCGACAATTTAAAAACATTGTTGAGTACTTGACCCGTCACCTATAATGAGGTAGGAACCAAGCCTACGTGTTTGATGTGTTTCAAAATAAAAGAGGCCACCAATTGATGCCCTGAAGAGAACTTGTCTCAACCAAAATCCAAAAAATAAGTCTTGCTTGACGCCACTACAACTCGAAACAAAGTAACAGATAAGTCAAAAGAGAAAGTCTTATAGAAAAACTAGGAAAACTCAATGTGTCACAAAGTTTGCAAATCAAATTAACTTTTATTTTAGAATTCTTCCTTGCTTATCTATAGGCTACAAATTTGACACTAATTATGACTCTAAGAACATGCATGCATTTAATGATATATGATATATTTGACCAAGCCTTTTTGATGATTTGGTTCAGCCCTCTTGTACATGATGTGGTCTTGTACTTGGTCAACAAGACAACCTACCAATTCTTTCCCTTTTGAATTGTCTTGGTCGCAGACAATTCCCATCCTTCCACCTTCATGCATTCATTGCTTTCTTGACCATGTGAAACTCCAAGATACTTCCACTTGACCATGCATAAAATCATAATGTCTCCATGTTTCAACCCACTTTGATCGTGCATGGACTTCCATGATGTTTCCATGTTGCCGTGCATGAACTTCCATAATCAATATTTGCATGGTCTTGCATGGGATGTGGCCTTGAGCTTCAAGAGTTTGTCATGCATGCAAATCTTGCATGATTTCTTCATGGAGCAAGTTGCATGATTTCTTCATGGCTTTTGGCAAGTTATGTGAAGGCTTCTTGGAACGTCCTTTGAGCATGGAATTTGGCAAGGCACGTGTATGTTTGAAGGAACTCTTGGACATCCTCTATGCATGGAGTTATATGCATGGGTTTTGACAAAGGCACGTGAAGTTTGAAGAAGTTCTTGGTTCGTCACTTGCTCCCCTTGACCGTGACATTCACGGGCTTGCATGCAAGGGGTTGGCAAAGAGCCGTGGAGTCCATTATCCCCTGAATGGGCTCTAATCAATTGGGTCAAACCTCCTTCTTGGTTTGCAGGTCTTGTTGGGCCGATCACGACTTCGGTCCATGTATCTTGGATCATCAAAGCAAGGCCCACCTCGAATCCTTTCATCTTAGCTCGAGTTATAGGTATAATTGGAAGCTCCAAAGGGTCCTTCTCTCAATTATTATTTTCCTTTTTTCTTCTGGCGCGGGACCCCTGCAGATAATCTACCCCATTCACCCTACGCCCTCAGTTGGGTAACAGCCGGTGCTTCTCACAACTTTATTTAATGCATTTAAAGAAAAGATGGCCTTGGGAGTTTTGTCTGTTAGATTCCCCACATTCATCTAGATTTTCACCACTTTCTCCAGTAACTTTTGGCACTCAATTGACGCGTGAGCTTTTCTGAATTTGGGAATTTTTCAGGAGAAAAGTTGATGGATGGAGGACCCAATTGTCTTGTTCTTTCTTTATTTCTTTTCAAATTATTCTTACATTTGCAAAATTTGAGCAGGAAAGAGGTTGCGGGCTCACACTAGCATTGTGGGCAGCGGTCCTTAGTTTTTTTTGGCGGCGAGCATCGATCCGGGAAGATTTCCGGCGAGCGGGCAGCTAGGATTTTGGATTCACGGCTCTAATACCAAGTGGAAATCTTTGACAATGAATTCTTATTTATTGCATTAGGGTCCTACCAGATTAGGCAAAGTTGAAAATTGCAGACCGGTTTGGATTTTAGGATTCTAGTCACTAGTTCATAAAGAGCATATTTCTAGCAGGAAAAAAGTAAATTTAGAAGTAGTGTATGATAAATGAAGAATTTTTATTTGAGAAACTTATCAAAGAATAAATTCCCAGAGTCGAAAAGCAGCAAAAAGATGTTGCGCTAAGATAGTAACCTGATAAAACTTGCGTCCCTGAAGTATATCTGCAAGAGCAAGACAAGAAGCCTCCCTGGACCGCCAAAGCCTGGAACCACTGTTCATCAAGAGATCATCAACAATGAGGTCAAAATGCTCATCGATGGCTTTCTTTGAATCTGTTATTAGTGACTTCCAGATGTGTGCCATTGCATCCTGGTGAAGTGCAGAAGATTAAAGGGAGACATAATGGACTTATCAAAAAAAAAAAAAGGGAGACATAATGGGAAGGAAAGTTCCTAATGCCTAACAAACACAAAGGAATTCAGGATCCAATGCACACGACTCAAAAGGATCAAATAAAAGCAAAACATAGTTCACGGAATAAAAAGAAAAACATAGAACAAGAATATAATTCATCTGCTTGAATGCATGAATGTATAACTAAAACCGGGACTAGAAAATGCTAGTACCTGAACATTTTTATCAGGATCATACAGAAAGCGGACAAGTCTTGGAATCAGTGCACGGAGATATGGTTGTAGGGCATCCCCAGCATGCTTGGCTATTTTTGAAAACCCAAACGCAACACCTCTTTTTGAATTTAGAGAAGCCTGGTAATTGGCTAGATCCATGAACTTATAGATTAAGTCAGGTTGCCCCATTTCATTGGCCAGGTTACAGAGTTCCTTGTACGTGCTTAGTTTTCCTCCAGAAGGACTTTCACCAAAGGCACCCTCTTGAAATACTTCAGAGTTATCAGCCAGCTGAACATACACAAGAGACAATAAGCCATGAGCAAACACATTCCAAAAAAAATGTAATATGTGCGAAACACGTAATATTAATTAAAGAAAAAGCATGAAAGCACAAGTTAATACACCTTAACTGTCCTTCTCCTCTTCCCTGAACCAGTTAGAGTTCCAACAAGAGAATTAACCAAATTTTTCTTCATCTCATCATCACCAAGTTCATAAACAATGCTAAGACCCTGAGATGCCAACTCCTGTGTAAGTTCATTTTGCTCACCAACAAGATGCGAGAATGCTTCCTGTATGGCAAATATTGCATTTTTAGAAATATGAGCGCCAATAAAGAGAATTGTACCCTAACATAGGATAGTACATAAAAGTACCATGTGAATAACGTACAGGTAAAATATTAGTATTTTGCAGCAAAGATATCTGATTATCGTGTTTACTCGAGTGCATAACATTAGAGAACAATGATCCCTATATCATCCAAATACTAAAATTGCTTAAGATTAAACAGATTTTCTAAACTTTTGCTTTTTTGCCCGGCCCTAATTGAGGTAAAAAGAATACTCTAAAAACTGGGTACAGCAACAATCCCAGTCTCTGTACAAATTTAAGTACCATTTGAATGGAACTTAATTGAAGCATGTGAGAATTTGAAAAACAATGCACCAAAAGCCCAACCTTATCAACAAAGGGGTACAGCAAGATGAAAATAATTAACATATCAGATGCAAGTAGACACAAAAGGAACTTGATGTCATCCAAGCGGCGAAAAGTTGAATACACTCTACAACACATCAAGGCAATACAGGAAATTAAAAATCGTTTAATTGAAAACAAAAGCAACTTAAGCAGCCAAGCTACAGTAGACCTTTTCAGATCATTTTCAAAATAATATATCTTCTGTTTCTTGCACAAAAGTAAGAAACAGCAAAACATCCAGGAAACTTCTTGCACAAAATGGTGCCTCCTATTAACTTTCCATGAAGGTAAGGAAATTATCATAAAAAATATTGGAAACACCCCTCATCTCCTGACTATACAAACTGAATGATGTGGAAGAAGCCATTCAAATAAATACATCCTCGCGCACCAAGGAAATCATGTCCACTGTATTCTAGCCCTTAAAAGCAACTAGAAAAAATAAAATCAATTCAAAAGACTTTAAACCGCATGCAACTTCAGGAAACTCAAAGATCCAGATACAAGCACAGTTCATGTGACATACTCAATCAAGCAGCCATGTCTCTGGTAACTCTTGCACACAATTAGGTAAGGCACAGACCTGAATATCAGGAAGTAATTGTTGGATGCTACGGTCATGGCCGCAATATATTGTGAGAGATAGTAACCATACAGCTCCAGCACAACGCTCCTCTTTCCTAGTATTGTATAAAAGGTCATCAAATAGCTTTCTGGTAACAGCATCTCTAACCGTAAGATGGTCACTCCCTCCATTTTGAAGCTGCTTAGATTGGAGTTTTGGCAGAGATGAAGATGTGTCTCCCAACAAAAAGTTAGAACTCATAGATAGAGAAGTATAATTAGTCCTAAGAATCGTCTCGATTGTAACCGAAATCCCTCCCCACACAAATGAAAGAGCTTCTCCAGCAGCAAATAAGGTATCTTCAACCTGATAACAAAATTTCAAGTAGCCTAAGAAACATGCTGGTTTAAAAGAGTTCAAACAATTGACATAAAATTTATGAAGCTCACTCACCTTCGACCGGCAAAGACTGAAGATCAGATCAAGAGCAATATTTAGATGGGCTGGCAAAGACTCTTTCACACACATGTGGCCCAAAGCAATAACAGTTCTTTGAACTGCTTTGATATCATCACCAGCAAGCAGCTTGATCAATTTGTCATTCATGAATATCCAAATTGACACTGCAAGTTTGTAAAGATACAATAATTACCATCAATAACCAACTATGAACAAGTGTTGTGCTTTATGTTTTGAGAGTGTTGTAGGCTTGGCCCAAGTAGAGTAGAATAAAACTCTCATTGTTGGAAACCCCAACAATATGACATGATTTCACTCTCTAAAAGTCTTTATGATATCAGAGCCAAAAACCTAGCCGCCACCGCCACCGCCCAGGGTACTGCCGAAATCGCCTCGTCTTCCCGACCCATTAGTCCACGCCGTTTGCTGAAATTCTGCTTGAATCCGGCGGGATCTGCATTTTTCTCCACGGGTTTCCGGCGCTCCGGTGAGATTCTGCCGCCATAACGTGTCTTCTGCTCCGGTGAGTGTCATCTTTGGACTCGCGCCGCCAAACCCGTCCCGTGTAGCCCGCGCTGCCGCTGCCGCCGCCGCCGCTAGCGGAAAATAGTGGATAGAGTTGGTTTACCTTTACGCACTTGTGCTATTGATTTGTTGATATAAGTTGTGGATCGATGAATTTTAGTTAAGGGTTTGGGGGTGTTCATAAAATTTGCTTTGGAGATTGTGAGTTGTGAGATGGAGATGGAGTTGGTGGTCTGCACCTAACCTGTTATAGAGGCATGGGTAGTGTTGTTGCGTGGTGTGTGGAGGATTGGAGTTGTTTGCGATGACGGGAAGAGATGCTAGCAAGAAAGCAGGATTGGAGGCACTGAGTGTACTCAATTCTGCGACCCTGAGAGCTTTGAATGGATTGATTCAGGGCACGAATACAACTTCTTCCGCAGGGCAACCTAAGCTCAATCTTTCCACCTATAAACTTAAAAATTGATGGTCAGAAGACCTATCGTAACTGGCACTCCGAATTGAGAGGGTCTTAGAAAGTAAGGAATTACCTGATTTTCTGGAGGAGAAAGAGTGCAGTGATGCAGCGAAAACTACTAAGTGAAAGGCCGCACAGGCAACTTTATGTGTGTGGTTACAGAATTCGATGATTCCTCAAATCTGTGAGTAACATTTGAACACAATTGAAGGAAGATTTTTCTGGAACGGAGAATCAGTTGAAAAATTATCCAGATCGGACTGGAGATAGATGCAGAGGCACATAGGGGTAGACCTATGCAGGAATACTCTATTAGTCTAAGACGATTGTGGACATCTTTGGAGCACTTCCAACCTATGGCGGGTTGTACAGCGGACTGCCCGAGTCGGAAGGTTCGGGAAGAAGAAAAGATTGAAATTTTTTTAAAGAAGTGGACCCAATTTTTCATACACGGAGATCGATCTTGCTAGCCCAAAAGACTATTCCCTCACTTAGTGAGGCCATTGCTGCGATGTTACAGGAGGAGACCTGACTGCAAATATACGAGGCTGAGCCCGACGTAGGATCGGGGGCTAAAACTTTGGTCATCGCAAGCCGCCAAACGACTGAGACTCGCAGTTGCTATTAGTGTGGTGAGATAGGACACCTGATGGAGGCTTGTCCCCAACCGAGGAAAGATCGAGACTTTGGATGGAAAAGACATGGTAGATGAGGTCGTGGTCGTGGTCGTGGAGGTTGGAAAGATGGAGCTAGAGGTGGTGGACGTGGAGGCTATCATACACACCTGACTGTGGATACAGAGGGTGATGAGCTCGGAGGAACAGGAGACTATCCACCCACTCCACCAGATGCTGCGTCTAGTAATGTTGCTCTACACTCAATTGTGCGAGGTAGGTATGATTCCCTTACGCTTGCATTCATTCCCACTGCTGGTGCCCCATATTGGATCTATAACTCTACGACATCCACACACGTAACGGGATCTTCTAGGGAGTTCAGTGCCTATACTCCCCTATAAGTCCTGTCTAGTGTTAAAATTGTTGATGACACTAATCGATCAGTGGTTGGAAAGGGTATAGTGCCCTGCTCTAACACTCTGACACTATCGAAAATTTTGAATGTCCATTCCTTTCCAGTTAAACTTCTCTTCATCAGTGCTATTGTTCTTCAATTAAACTGTCGTGTTATTTTTTATATTCCACAGGTGATCTTTCAAGAAAAGGGAGGCCGGGTTCTTGGAACTGGGAGATGGCGTGATGAACTATGGTACTTGGATAGAAAGGGTATGGACTTTAGGCCTTACATTGATGACAAGGAGATCTGAGAGGGGGAAGACAGTCGTGGCAGAGCTGTTGCTTAACAATAGACACTTAGGTCACCCCTCCTTTTTCCCTTATGAGTCGTTTAAATCCCCTTTCTCTTGGAAAAATTAATAATGACATGTAAGCATACCAGAAGCTCCAATATTAGTTCTGGTCAAAGGAGTTCTCAGCTGTTTGATATGGTACATTATGATGTTTGGGGGCCTTGGCCTACTCCGGCAATTAATGAATTTCGTTATTTCATGACTTTCATTGATTGTTGCTCCCGAGTTACTAGGTTATACTTGATGAAAAATAAGAGTGAGGTTTTTGCCTATTTTAAAGATTTTCAGAAGGAGATTCAGACTCGATTTGATGCAGTTGTGAAGGCTCTAAGGTCTGACAATGACATGGAATACACGAATCAATCATTTGAGAATTATCTGTCATCACATGGGATTAGACATCAAACTACGTGTCCTTACCCAACAGAGCAGAATGGGGTTACAAAGAAGAAAAACCGCAACCTTCTTGAGATTGAGGAGTATGATGATATTTATGAATTTCCCAAAATACTTGTGGAGGCGACCAGTTATGACAACAGCTTATTTGATAAATCAAGTACTCCCTCGAGTACCAATATTGTTAGGAGCTCGGGGCAATCGGGTAAAAAATTGGGGCACGTGGCCAGACAATTAGTACCGCTGAACCAGCCAAATTTCTCACTGTTGGTACCGCTGAACCGCAAGATGGTGCAAAAGAAAGGAAAAATTTGACGGCAAATTTATCGTCAAATTAGACGCATGTTTCTTCGCATACGGATAGAGCTATAGTGAAAATAAAAGCAAAGAATCTTCTTTTACCTCGAAAGGGGTCATTGTTTTACTCTTACATATAACCTAACCACGGGGCTTTTATTGCTTCTTTGGACAGTGTCTTTGTGCCTAATTGTTGGCAAGTTGCAAAGGATAATCCAAAGTTGGGATCTCGTATCACTGCCACATGAGAAGAAGACCGTTGGATGCAAGTGGGTGTTTACTGCGAAGCAGAATCCAAAGGCCGCAATGGAGCGATACAAAGTTCGACTGGTAGCAAAGGGTTCAACCAGACCTATGAAATTGATCATGATGAGACCTTTGTACCGTTCGCCAAGATGAATACTAATATCAGGACCCTAGTCTCCATAGCAACAAACAAAGGACGAAATCTGTATCAGCTTGATGTGAAGAATGCATTCCTCCATGGCGATCTACTCGAGGTGGTGTACATGGATATCTCTCTAGGATTTGGCACTGCTCAGACAGCTGAAAAGGTTTGACAAATTAAGCCCGGAGAGCATGCTTCGACAAATTAAGGAGGGCTATGGAAGGCATGGGATATCATTAGACCAATGCCAGCCATACCGTCTTCTTGAGGCACACAAGAGGTCATACCAAGATGGTAGCGGACTATGTGGATGACATTATTATCACAGGTGACGATGAAATTGAGATAGCAAAGTTGAAGGTGAAACTGAGCAAGGAATTCAAAGTAAAAGACTTGGGACAGATGAGATACTTCCTGGGATAAAGGTAGTTCGAGGGCCCGAGGGAATAATCTTATCCCAGAGGAAGTATGTCATAGTCTTGCTCAAAGAGACAGGTATGCAAATCTGCCAAAGTACCGATTGGGCAAAAAGTGATTCTGAGTACTGATGCTGGTGAGCCAGTTGACAAAGAAAGATATTAGACATTGGTGAAACAACTAATTTACCTGAGCCATACCCGAGCTGGCATCTCGTTGAGTGTGGTAAGCAGGTATATGCGTGACCCTAAAAAGGATCGCATGGATGCAGTGTACCAGATATTAAGATACTTGAAAAGTGCAAAAGGAAATGAGTTGACCTTTCGGAAGAACGGGTACCTGAGTATTGAGGGATATTGTGATTCAAATTGGGCTAGATGTGCTGATGATAGGAAGTCTACATCTGGATAGTGTATTTTTGTAGGAGGCAATCTAGCCTCCGGGAAAAGCCAGAAATAGTCAGTTATTGCCCATTCTACAGCTGAGGCAGAATACCGCGCTATGGCTTTGAATGTTACTGAGATAATGTGGTTGAGATCTCTACTGATAGAGTTGAAGATGGATGACGGACTGCAGATGCAGTTGTGGTGCGATAACAGGTCAGCTATCAACACTGTCAATAATCCAGTTCAAAATGACCAGTGTTGTTGGGAGGCGCCCACGGCACGCGGGTTGCGCATCGACCGCCGGTTGCTGGGGCGCGCACGCGACAAACAACATTTTTTTGTTATTTAAAAGAGCCCCTTCAACTCTTTTCCCATCGGTTGTACTAAAAGGTGTCGAAATTGCTCTTTTTGAGGGGTTCGTATTGTCATAAATGGGTTAATGCGCCCCGATTGGTGGGGCGCACGCCCCATCGCCTCATCGACCCCCACCCCAGTTTTTTACCCAATCGCCCTGGTGCGCCCCGCCCCCATAACAACACTGAACATGACAAAACCAAACATGTGGAGATTGACAGGTTCTTCATCGAAGAGAAGCTGACCAATGGACTCCTCAAGCTGACACATGTGAATAACAAGGAGCAAACTTTTAGGAATTTGCCTTACTAGTATTTGACTTGAATTAATATTTTTTGTAAGAATTTAATACTATTAGAATTCATGCCTATAAATATGAGATCTCTTAACTATTACGGTTGAGAAGAGAGGCAGAAAAAGAAGAGAGACTGGGCGAGAGAAAAACAGAGATGTGAGACTTGGGATGTGGCTCTCTAGACTTCTGGTTATTCTTTGTCTCACGAGAATGTTATATCTTAGAGGATTGATTCTCCTCTTATTCTATGGATGTAGGCTTTCAGACCGAACCATGTAAATCTTGTGATTTTGCCTTATTTTGTTATTTCAGCTTCCACAAAGTCTGAAATATTCCACAACAAGTGGTATCGAAGCCAGGTTGTGAGATCTGGGTTGTATTTCAAGATCTGCAATGAAATTGAGATCTTGATGATTTGGGATGAGATATTTGTGATAATTTGGGCACAAGATTTGTTAAACAAAAAAAGGAAGATTTTTGAGCAAATCTCCCACGTTTACCTGTGTTGCCGCTACTTTGACTGCTGATTTCCGAATATTTAGGACTCAGATCATAATGATTTTGGTGTCGTTTGAAAGCCCATTGAAAGATGAACAAAAGCCCTGAAGTTTCGTGGGCATGTCTGTTTGGAAAGGGTCCCGATTTCATCAAATTCGATGAAAACGCTGCTATTCGCGAAGTTTGGAAGCAGACAACTTTGACCAACGATTGGCAGAGTTTTACATCTCCGATTGCGACGATTTTTGGTGTCATTGGAAAGCCATGGAATGACGAAGAGAATCCATAAGGTATGGTGATCGATTGTTCAGTGTATGAGACTAATTGTGCACAAACCGTGCGCGGGTTTTGGGGTTTTGCTAGACAGATTGGACTATTCAATTGGCTGAATTTTGAAGCAGTTTGTGGTTATTTGTGTTCTAGTATATTTGGATACCCCTGTTTACTTAAAGTTGTAATTGGATTATTGGAATATCTAAGAGAATACTGTAACTGCTTGGTTTATCTTCTGGTTGGCATGGCGAGATAACCTTCGTGGTTTGTGTCAAATTTGCGAATGATTGAGTCAAGATGAAGGAAATCTTGACATTTCGGTTAAAAGATCTGAATTTGAGGAATTGGAAAATTGAAGCTAGACAAAAGGCCAATAAAAGCTTGGAATAAAAGTTTAAGTAGCTTGAAACCATGGTAGTTGATAAGTCGTGAAGGCTTGGAAGCTTTGAAGTTGGGGAACGCTCGCGGAAGCTTCTGGACTGTGGTAGCTTGTTAATTGTGGCTTGGAGTGTCTGCTAGTGTTCTACGATCGATGATTCACTCTGGTTGCAAGAGTGAAAGTAGTGAGGATGAATTGAAGAGAGATGTTCTCTTGGTGAGAAGTGTTCATCTCTGTTGGACACCATGATCGTGTTTTGAGCAAACACAAAGAATTTCTGTATGGTCAGAGAAGTAAGAGTACTTCTACTGATGTGAAGCTTGTTGGTCCTATGGGTATGACGATGATGTCCTATTCTGTTTGGCAAGTTCAAGATGAACTTGACTGGTGCACACCGTAGAGCTCCCTCTGAGGAGTGCTTGGAGAAGAAATAAAGTTTGTTCGTCAGACGAGAGAATTCAAGTTACGAGGTGATAGTTAGGAATTTGCCTAATATTAAATTCCTAGTATTTGACTTGAATTCATATTCTTTGTAAGAATTCTAAAAGTATTAGAATTCATGCCTATAAATATGAGATCTTTTAACTATTGGGGTTAAGAAGAGAGGCAGAAAAATGAGAGAGACTGGGTGAGAGAAAAATAGAGATGTAAGACTTGGGATGTGGCTGGTTGCGGGACTTGAGAGATTTTCTCAGTATCTTCTAATTATTCTCTGTGTCTCTATTGTGTCACGAGAATGTTAGTGGATTGGTTCTCCTCTTATCTCGTAGATGTAGGGTTTCAGGCCAAACCGTATAAATCTTGTTTTGTTGCCTTGTTTTGTTATTTTCGCTTTCACAAAATATGGAATATTCCCCAACACAAACGGCTGATTATCTCACCAAAAGTCTTAATGCAATAAAACTGGATAAAATTTGTAACAAGATGGGTTTGATAGATGTCTTTCGCCCATCTTGAGAGAAAGTGTTGGGCTTTATGTTTTGAGAGAGTTGTGGGCTTGGCCAACGTAGAGTAGTATAAAACTCTCATTGTTGGAAACCCTAATAATATGACATGATTTTACTGTCTAAAAGCAAGGGCGTACCCAAGGGGGGGCCAGGGGGGGCCCTGGCCCTCCCCACACCTGGGGTTACCCCTACCCTACCCTATATTATTAATCCAAAAAAATATTTTTTTTTTTAAATTTTAATTATATTTTAGTGGTTTTATTGAATTTTTTATTAAAATTTTGATGATTTTCAAAAAATTCGGCTAGGGGGCTCTCGCCCCCGAACCCCCAACCAGGGGGCTGCCACCCCCCACACCTTCCGTCCAACTTACATTAAACTCCAACATTAATAATTCCTTCCCTAAAATAATTTCTTATAATCACTTTTAAAATATATATATATCAAATATAAAAAAAAATTGGCCCCCCCTAATATTTTTTTCTCGGTCCGCCCTTGTCTAAAAGTCTTTAACAACCTCATTAATGCAAAACTACTAATATAACTTCACCTTCAGTTGAGTCTACAAGCAGTGGAGGCAATGGCGTGCAGATTCCAATATGACCTAGCGCTTGCATTGCAATAGAAGCTAGTGCAGCAGTCTCAGTATTAATGACATCCACTAAACAAATCAAAACACTTTGAAGCGCAGGCTTTGACATCTATTGAAACAAGGAAGAAAGAACTAGGATTAGTAGTATTAGAAATTTAACATTTCTGCCAACAAATAATTAATTTTTACACAAGTGCTTCATGTACATAAATTAAACAAAGATATGGTGTGGAACTAGAAGTAATCATTCTTGCTTCACGTACAACACCAGTATAGTGAGGGCAATAGCAGTGCAGATTTTCTAGCAAAGCAAGGGTCGGAGGGATGAAATCAGATTTTTTGGCACACACATGAGCTACCCAGACCTGTTGGAATCATTCGACTAGAGCAATGGGGACCCCCAAGTTTTAGATTATGCTAAATAAGTATAATAATGAACACCTAAATATTGAGGGTGGAATAGTTTTTTAATGCATAAGTTTTATTAAAAAAAAAAAACTAGAAGTAATCATTCCACATGCTAAAATTCACTTATTACTATAATTAATTGATTTAATCAGATAACCATAAAACAAATTGGAGAAATAACAAAAAATAACAATGCTCCTTTTTCGGATAGACTCTTAACTCTAATATGGTAGATACTGTGAAAGCTCAATGAATAAAAGCAAAAGAGTATGAGTTAGAGGAAAATACTAAAATCTGTATAAATCAATTTGTACAAAGGCCGAAGCTATGAGTCTACATTCGCAAATAGCCTATTGCAGTTCGGGATGAAAAGATATAAAGGCAAATATCTTCATAAAATGAACTTACAGGATCAGATCGCAACAAGCAATTTGCTGTGACATATCCTAAGGCACAAAGCAGTCCATGCTGAGCTTCAAACCTACAGAGCATAATGAATCGTTCCATCAATGAGATAATAGTATAGAACAAAACTGAATTCCAAACGGTGATAGAAAAATAAGAAACCTTAAGTTTTGTTTCCCAATGATTGAGGATCTTAGTTCAGCAATAAGTTCAAACGACGACGAGATGGGAAGTCCAGTGGAAGCAATTCCAAGTAATCGTGCCACAGATTCACGGGTATCCCAGTCATAAAGACTCAGATACTGCTTAAGCCATGATATTTTTTGTGCATAGCGGGAGGCTATCATCTACCATCCAAATCGAACAATAAAAAAAACAGAATTTCTAGCTGGTTCATGAACAAAAATACAATAAAAATATAGAGACTAAACAAGATTACAAGATTAAATTTCCATCATATTTTCATCAAATACCTGAGGCCAATGAGATCCCAATGTAATCAAGGCTCTGGAAGCTGATGCATGCAACTCAGCAGAAGCTTTGTACGTCATAGCACGTTCCAGTAGTATACAAAATCTCTCGACTGATTGTAAACCCTCTGTTTCCATGGCCGATCTAGTTCGTGCAGCTTCAGCCTCAAGGCATTTCAACAAAAATTTGATCATAACCACATAAGTCCTAGATGGAAAATAAAGCTCTCCATCTCCTCCATCAGTGTAATCAAAGATAGCAGGCTGTTGGTCTAGAATATAGGCTAGCATCTCAGAAAGTTTTGGGTACTCTTGAGAGATGACCATGGGATTTTTCTGCTCTTCACCAGGAAATAAGCCTTCTATTGACATCTCCCTGCAGAATAAAGTTTACTTTGTTTGGGTAGGTATGTCAATTTATAATTGAAACTTCTCATTTGAAAGAGAGAGAGAGAACAGCATTCAATTTCAATAGAATCACAAGCAAAGGAATCAAACTGCAGCTCTACAATAATGTCTTCAATACCTAGATTATAATCTCTCAAATCAATGATTTGGTGGTGTTAAAGGTACATACAAACAGGAGGAACTGGAGCACCCGAAGATAAGCTAGACCTCAGTGCATATGTGCAATACCCCCCACGACAGCACATAGTATAAAGAAAGAAACTTTGAAATGCTCTGCTGATCCTTCTAAGTGGAATTGGCAGGATGTGTTACGTGCCACAAAAATGATAGTGTGATGATCTCTTACATGAAAAATAAGTTTTTTCATGTAGCAAAGTTATTGCCAAGGAGTTCGGGAAATAGTTTAAGACAGCAACAAATATCCGCTTGGCAATGCGTCCATCCAACTATGTAATCTCTGTGTTCCTAAGAAATTAGTCTGGCTGAATAGGGCAATCTTCATCATTCATATTTGAGTTCAATAGTCAGAATTAAGACATTAAAGGTAAGTTAATACTCAACTGGAGAATTCTCAATATCAACTATTGCATCTGTGTTGAGATGAGAATAGTCATCGAAATTACTAGGACAGCCAGAATTCAGACTCAACTAAACAGAACCTGAAGCGTAAGAAAGCTGATTTCAGCACGAGATAAAAGATGACCACCTTATGTCCAACTTTGGATCTGCTGCTCCAAGCATACAAATAAACCTGCTTGGACAATGGTTCAGACCAAATAAAGACGTTGCCCATCTCACTGAGCAGAAGCGTACTTCACTTTGTTCCTAGTAGATGATCATAGTGTCATGCAAAATTTAGGCATATCATACACAAATAAGTGACGGCATCAGGTTTGGCCATTGTATCAGAATGATTAAAGAAGAGAAGAAAGGCTTATCAACTTCAACATCTCAAAAAGTAGATCAATATATATACCATCTGATAATTTTGTATTAGGAGCAACTCCACGTCCTTCAATACCTTGGGTGATGCATCCTGAGACTCAACTTTCTTAAATATACATTGTAGCAATACAAAGTATGATGATAATAAAAACATATATATCATTTTACCACACCATGTATGCAACAGAAAGGGAATTTGTTGCTTCTTGAACAATCATCCGGAGAGATTGGCCCTCAAACTTCAAAGCATCA
>JAOWBN010182195.1:0-12455 GCA_028565015.1 Pinguicula moranensis
CCCGGGCAGGATAGAAAAAATGCGGGGCACCAAACGGGGGTCAGATCCGGTTAAAGTCGGTTTACTCGCTGAAAACCATCCTAAACCCTCCGCAAACCGGCTACCAAACGGACCCAGTCTCTTTGATCTATCTCGATAGATCCGGATACCCAAAATATAGGTAGCCTCGTCCAAGTCTTTCACTAAGAACACATTTGCTCAATGAGACCTTGATATGTTCAAGCATAAGAATATCATTCCCAATCAAAAGTATATCATCGACATATAACACCCAAAATACTATTGAGCTCTCACTCAATTTCTTGTATACACAAGGTTATTTCATCATTCAGTATACATAAAATTAAGAAAAGCACCATGCTCTAGGTCACTAACTAACAGATATTCCCTCAACAGCCAGTAGCAACAGAAATGGGAACAAGGGGTCACCCTGTCGTAGCCCTCGTTGTGGGAAGAACTCAAAAGTTGGGCTTCGATTAATCAAAATTGATGTTGAACCCGATTGCAATATTTGCTTAATCCACCAGATCCAACTTGGTGGGACTGCCATATTTGTCATTACTGTCAGCAAGTACGTCCAATTTATCGTGTCAAATGCTTTCTCAAAGTCATTTTTTAGGACTAGCTGGCTTCTTCAGTTTCTAGACCTCATCAATGGTCTCATTTGCCACTACTATTCCATCCAACAATTTTCTCCCTCTGGTAAAGGCCATTTGATTCCCTGTGATCACCTCTTTCATGCATGTATTGATCCTGGAAGCTAGTACTTTACTGATGATCTTAGGCATGGAGCCAATCAAGGTGATTGCCCTGTAATCCTGTACCTTCACTAATGTGTATCTTTTTTCGCAATTAGGCTGATGTGAGCAGTGTTGCTTCCCCTTGGTAGTGTGTAGTTTTTGTAAAAGTCCAACATCATTTGGCAGATTTCTCCCTTCCTGAGATAAATGAAGTTCTTGATAAATTTAAAATTCAGACCATCCGGTCCCAGGCTTTTGAAGCTTCAGAGTGCTCCGTGTTCCTCCTTCTCAACCCTCTGCTGCTCCTTTCATTCATCTGCTAAAGCCCCATCTCAAATTCTGTACATGGTTCCTCCTACTCCACCAAACTTCCCCTTAACTTATGCTGAGGTCTCTCATCGCGTCACTGCCAAACTCACCCCAAATAACATTTTGTTTTGGTGAACTCAAGTTTGGTCTCTGTTACAGCGTCATTCTCTCCTAGAATATGTTGATGGTTCTCAGTTTGCGCCTCCTAAATAAGATCCCGTTGATTCCACCAAGCCAAATCCTGCCTATATCCAGTGGCAAGCTGTTGATCAACAACTCTACAGTCTGCTAATATCCTCTATGACGGATGTTGCCTATGGCGTTCTTACTAGTCAGCTTACTACTCGAGGTGTTTGGAACACTCTGGAGCATGAGTTTAGCAACTCCAGTCTCTCTCAAGAGCTCAATCTCTGGGATGCTCTTTAGCAACTCCAACGGGGCAATCTGTCCATGAAAGAATATACTCGAGAATTCTTCAGCCCGTGTGAGCAACTTGCCTCCATTGGTTGGCCCGTCTCACCATTTGATCAATCACACTGGTTTCTCCGCAGCCTAGGCCCTGATTTTGCTACATTTTTTGGTTCTTAACTCTTCATGAATCCATTACCCTCTGTCCGAGACATCTTTGCTTGTGCTGAGAACTTTAACGCCTTCTACAATTGCACAATTTTCTCAGCTGCCCCTCCGGCATGCGCTTTTGTTGTGGTCGCCCGGTCTGACATCTCCTCGCCTACTATACCACCCTCTCCGTCACCACTTGCCTCACACTCCATTTCTGACCTTGTATCTTCATTGCAGCCATCTCTTCATGCCTATCCCTCACCGAATTTTCTCCAATTTTCCTTTCCACCCCAGATTTCTCTGCCAACACCTCCCAGTGTCCTCTACTACACTGCCTTTGCTCCTTTACCCTACGCCTATGCACCACTAATCCCAAATTCTGCTCCAAGTCCTTCCTCTGTCACTAGATTTCAACCCATGGATATGATTTTGCTCGAGGGAGAGGCCACAGTTGTGGAAATCGTGAGCCTCGCTGCCAAATATGTCGAGAGTATGGGCACTATGCTGATAACTGTCAGGATCGTAACTCCTCGTTGAAATGTGCTTATGGGAATTCTTAGGCCAATTTTGCGGCGGTCGGATCTTGTAGTATCATCGGTCATGGCTCTACTTCTTCGAGAATTTTCTCTAGCTAGATTGCGTCTCCTCACGACCATTTTCTAGGCTCCTTTAACCCCTATGGGTTGTCGCATCCTATGGTCCACATTGGATATTATACTGGTGGACAGACTGCACCTTCGGCCCACCAAGCTACTGGGAATTTTTCCCATGGGCCGTCCAACCCATTATATGCAACTCAACCTTATGTTGGTCCTACTCAGTCCAATCTTGGTGGATTTTCTCCTGGCCCAGCACATGTTCAAGTCCATACTGCCATGATGTCCTATGCCAGCCCACTGCCGCCTCTCCCGGCTCGATCCTTCAATTTGGGTCCATACCCAATCCTTGGTTTGTTGTATCATCTAACTCTGCCCCACCATCCGTGGGTGGTCACCCTCCTCTACTGCCATCTGTCACTCCTTCTGTTGCCATCTTTTGTGGATCATCTGTTTTTGACTAGTATATGGGCACTGGCGCTTCAGAGCATATCACCACCACTCAGGTTGTCCTTGATTGAACTACACCCTATTAGGTAAGGCCTGCTTCATTGTTGGTAATGGTGTTCCTCTCTCTATCACTCCTATTGGTTCTGTTTCTACTGTTTCTTTATCCCTGCTTTATGTTCTTATTGTTTCCTCCCTTACAAAGAATCTCGTATTCATTAGTAAATTAACCTCAAATTTTTTCCTTACTATTACCTTTATTGATCCTTGCTTAGTGATTTAGAGTCGTCATACCGAATAGGTTGTGTCCACCGGCTGGCATGATGGTGGTTTATATGTGCTAGACTGTTGCATCTCTGCTTTTGTGTCCATGTCGGTATCTCATCTTAGCAGCACTTTTGATTTATGTCATGCTCGTTTGGGTCATGTATCGTTCCTTATTATCACACTGCTAGGTCGTCTGGGTCGTATTTTGATTAACTCATTGCCCCATATACCCCATATTTGTGCATCCTGTGAAATGTCGAAGAGTCATAGATTACCATTTGTACCTACAAACAAAAGTGTCTCACGGCCACTTGCCTTAATTCATTGTGATCTTTTGGGATCATCTCCTGTATTATCTTTAGCTATTTTTTGCTATTATGTGACATTTGTTGATGATTATTCTCGTTTCACATTATTTTATCCTTTAAAACAAAAATCAGATTTTTATGCAACTTTTCTTTATTTTCATGCATTTGTTGAAAAATAACATTCCACCTCTGTTCAAAAGTTTCAAAGCAAGGGTGATACTGAATTTACAAATCATCGCTTTCAACATCAACATCACCTTCAAACACACGGCATACACCATTTACTATCCTATCCCCAAACACTTGCGCAAAATGCTCATGTTGAGCGCAAGCATCGTCATCTTACTGAGATGGGTCTTACTCTTCTTTTCCACTCTCATGTTCCATTACCCTATTGGGTCGATGCATTTAGCACGCCTACATCGTCAATCGGTTACCATCACCTCGCCTGTCAGGTATCTCTCCCTTTGAGTTACTTTATGGCTCTACACAGAGCTATGATCATTTCCATCCATTTGGTTGTTTTATCTTTCCTTGCCTATGTGATTATGCCCCCGTTAAACTTTCCCCCCGCAGTCTGTCTTGTTTATTCCTTAGCTATAGTTAATCTTATAAAGGGTTTTGTTGTCTTGATAACACCACCTCTTGCACATACATAACTCGTCATGCCCATTTTGAAGAGAGTTGCTTTCCTTATCATCACTCCTCCCCACTTTCCTCCATATCTAATCTTGATGTATCGATATTTCTTGAGGCTCGTGAGACCGTTGTTCCTTTCCGTGAACCTTTTTCACCACCCTTTTACTCATCATCTCCCTATTCCATCTACCCTCTTCCTTATATGGAACAACCTCCTTCGTCTCTCAGCTCCAAATGGGTCTTCCTCACTAAGTACCTTCCTGAAGGCTCTGTTGAACGGCTCAAAGCTCACCTAGTTTCTCGTGGCTTCAGTCAAGTTACCGGCTTAGATTATTTTGACACATTCTCTCCGGTTGTCAAAGCTACTACCGTTCATGTTGTTCTCTCTAATGCTATCTCTCGCCGATGGCCCCTTTGGCAATTAGATGTGAAGAATGCCTTCTTGAATGGTAATTTAACTGAGGATGTCTATCTGGATCAGTCTTCTGGATATGTTAATCCCCTTCATCCTGATCATGACATCTCAAGAAGGCTTTTTATGGACTAAAACAAGCTCCGCGGGCCTGGTTCGAGCGCTTTAGTACATTTCTTCTCACCCTTGGCTTTCTTTGTAGTCGTGTTGATACCTCACTGTTCACCTTCACTCGTGAGTCTGCTGATATTTGTCTCCTTCTCTATGTTGATAACATCATTGTTTTTTTTTGGGTAAGCCAAATTTTATATAATGAAAAAAATTGAATTTACAAAATACTAGATAAAAGCAACTAACAAATATATACAGGCTTGACTTTCTAGAGAGATTATAATGATGACTTGGTGGATGGTTCCTCGTGCCTGATTCTTAATTCTCGCCCTTCCATCGTACCATCCATTATAGCAAGGTGAGCAAGAGAATGATTCCCCTAGCGTCATGAATGCACAAGCATCTCCGCATTCAGTTCATTACCTTCCCTCACTCTTCATCAGTCTAGATGTCCTGACTATCACATTTCGGCCCCCTTTTATAGGTCAACCGGTACATAGCTCGATCTAGCTTGATGCACTATCCCTGTAATGGATGAATGGTATTTCTAGTTAGGCAAAATATAAAAATCATTTACCAAAGAACTATCCAACCTCTTTCACCATATAATCTATCGCATTCTTTGAGCATCAATTGCACGCCAGCTCATTTCCTCTTTGTTCAATCGGCTGTTGATAATCCCAGCAAGCTGAAAACGTCCGCTGTCATGAGTTGAGATGATTTTAACCCCTTTCTTAAGATACAGTTTCATACTTGTCCACTGGGGCTATTTCCTGCAAGATTCTGGCACATGGTAAATGTTTGCCATGAATATGTGAAATAGCTGATGAACACTGGGTTCTACTTTTGTGCAGCATGTGTCCAGTTTTATATTGTCAATATTCTTTGTGCCTCCGCTCGCAAGATATCAGACCCCAGCCTTGGACTTAGGCACTTTGTAAGGTCTATCAGTATATGGGCATCAATACTAGCACCTGAAATTTCTTCAACTTCCATATTTGTTATGGAGCTCCCTCAACTTATTGAAGAAGTTAATGGACTGGTTGTGGGAAAACGCTCACCGCGTAGGTCGTATGGTCGACACTAGAAGAAGAATATCATCATCACGGTCCTTCTCACAAACTTCGCCTAGGAGATGCACTTCAACAGTTGTAGAAAGGAGATTCATCCGTCAAAGACTATGCCAGGACCTTTCTTCATCTCTATGACAAATTGGCAACTCTTGGACGCCTTGTTTCTTCAGTAGATCAAGGACATTGGTTCCTTAGGGGACTCAAGACAAGATTTCACCACATTTAAAGCTTCTCAACTGTCCCATGTATAAGAGATTGAATCTCGTTGGAAAGGATATTTTTATTCATGTATTTGCTCTGCTTTTATACACAGATTTTAACAACTAATTCCTAATATCTATCAGCACATCTATAGAGAGGTTGCAGTCAAAGCTCCTTATTTGTAGGCGTAACAACTTCATCAAATTTGCTCAGTCTCCTTCTATTTGTTGGCTCCATTGAATCAACGTAGTTGATGGAGTATTTGACTTGGTCACAGAATTTGAGGACTCATCAGTAGATTCCTCGGATTCCATAGCTAGTTGTTTCACACACACCCTTAAGACGGAGGGCTGAAGGGTAGCACCAATCTTGTTCCGACATCGAAGAAATTGCTAGTGTGATAGGGGTTTTGTAAGAAGATAAACTAATTGATCCATAACCGACACATGATTGACATGAAGCATTCCTGTCTTAACCTGTTCAGGAATGAAATGGAAATCCAACATGATATGCTTCATTCATGAATAAGATACAGGGTTCGAACAAAAGTGCTTGGGCCAATATTGTCACAGTAGATGACTGGAGGATGTTGTTGCAACACACCAAGTTCTGAAAGTAAAGAGGACAACCAATTTAGCTCAGCTACAGTTGAAGCAAGCACGGTATTCGACGTCTGTGGATGAACGTGCGATGATGCATTTCTTTTTTGATCTTCATGATACAGGGCTACCACCAAGATATGTTAGATACACACTGGTGGATGTGTAGTCAGTGCGATTTCCTGCCCAATCGGTATTAGAGAATGCGTGAAGAGATAGTGGGGTAGTTGTTCTCCGGAGTAGAATATCAATGACCTGGGTTCCGCAGAGATAGCAGAGTATGCATTTGACGTCCTTCCAATGCAAAGTTGTTGGACGATGCATATATTATGAGAGACGATTGACAGCAAAGGCAATGTTCGGTTGCGTATTAACCAAGTATTGAAGACTCCCTACAACAGTGTGTTACTCATTCACATCTGATAGCAAAGTCTTTGCAAGGAGATGAAGCGGATTGTCTTTGCTCATTGGGGTGCAGACGGGTTTTGCAGTGAGCATACCCATAACGCAGGAGAAGATCCGCAACATATTTTTTGCTGAGATAGGATGATGTCATCGGTTGTTCACTGGACGTCCATACCTAGAAAGTAAGATAAGGGGTCGAGGTCTTTAAGTGAAAATTGGGCAGTGAGCAGAGTTATGAATTGTTGTAGAATAATCGGATCTGGACCAGTAAGAATGATGTCGTCTATATAGACTAACATGTATAGAAAAGCACTTCTAGATTTGTATATAAATAACAACGTGTCAGCTTTGGAATTTATAAATCAATGATCAATAAGAAAAATCCACAATTCATCAAATCGCACCCTGGGAGCTTGGCACAATCCATAAATCGCCTATCGTAGTTTGCACACATGATGTGGGCAATCCTTGTCCAAGAAACCCAAAGGTTGCTGCATAAAGATATCATCATGAAGTGTTCCATGCAAAAATTCATTATTTATATCCAGTTGATGCAAGGGCCAAGCTTTACTTGCAGCTAATGTAAGCACTACTTTAATGGTTGTAAACTTGATCACAGGTGAAAACGTATCATGAAAATCAAGTCCTGGCATTAATTAAAGCCCTCGGATACAAGCCGAGCTTTTAATCGATCAATTGTGCCATCTTTGTGATATTTGGTCCCAAACACCATTTACATCCAAGAACATGTTGATCTGGATGTGGAGGTACTAGAACCCACGTTCCATTGCGAATTAATGCATCAACTTCATCAGTCATGGCACTACGCCACTCCACCAATCTTGGTACTTGCAAAGCTGTGGTAAGCTGTATGGAAACAAGGTGAGTAGGGAACGCGAGTTTCTTTGTTGGACTCACAATGTTGTGCTTTGATCGAGTCATCATATGATGATGATTGGCTGGTTGTTGTGTAACTTTTGATTCATTAGATGTGGCAGAGCTTGCTGGTTTTGCGATAGAAAGGTCCGATAGCCTTGGTGATATAGAGGTTGTTGGTCTTAAATCTACTTCATAAGGTGTGATGCCTATAGATGTTGCATTCTGGTTAAGAATGTAGATAGGTGGAATCCAACCCAAGATAAGCTTAGAGTCGTCAGAGATAGTGGAGCATTAAGACTTTCTGAATGGAAAATCATTCTCAACAAATTGCACATGGCAAGATGTGATGACGTGAGAAGTATTTCGATCAAGCATAGATACGCACTTTGAATTAGTGAGTATCCGAGGAAGACACAGGACACGGATTTGGAGTCCAACTTGTGCATCATAGAAGGTCCGACCCATGGGTAGCATAAGCATCCAAAATTTCAAAGTTTCAGGTAGTTAGGTGCCTCTCCAAAGATCCTTTCATACGGAAAGACCATTTTTAGCAACAGAGTGGGCATTATATTGATTAGATATACAGATGATGCAGAGGCATATGGCCAATAAGTAAGAGGGACCGAGCCATGAGTAAGAAGTGGTAAGGTCGATTTCTACAATATGACGATGTCGTCGCTCTGCATAGCCATTGTGTTCTGGTGTGTGGAGGCGAGGTGAGATGAAAGATAACATGCTTACCGAGTAGAGGAGCTAATGCGATGTACCCTCCACCATATCAGAGAATATTGACTTGATCTTTAGATCAAAATAATTCTCTAAGAGTGCTTTAAATCTTTCAAACATAGCAAATACTTCAGATTTCCATTGTAAAGGATAGAACCATATGTACTTGGTGTAGTGATTCAAGAAAATGACATAGAATTTCATGTATCAACGGAGAGTACAGGCGACATCCAAACATCCAAAAATATTAGTTCTAGTGGCCGAGTGGATTTAAGAGTAGACATACCAAACAAATGCTTGTGATTTTTATTGCACTCGTATGCATTACAATGTATAGAATATAGACTATTTGAAACGGTAAGGCAAAAGCGAGAGATAATACTCTAAGGGATCGATTGTGCAGGATGCCCAAACCTATTATGCCAATCTTGCAGCGAGAGTTTAGCAGCAGCATATAGCACTATTACTTGTTTATTGAATGCAGAAATTGGCAACTTGTATAGACCACGCCTAGTTTTTCCTTGAAGTAGCACATCCCCGAATTTTGATGCTTTACATGAAAACAGAAGCACGAAACTCAACTGAGACATTATTGTGTTGGCACAGCTAATATATTGAAATTAAATTCTGCTTCATAGATGTAACACACAGTATATTATTAAAATTAATTGAACGAGAAGATGGGTTCAAAGATGTAGAACTCGTATGCATTCTGAAGTCTTGTTCCATCTCCAATCATGACATCATTAGAAGCATCATATGGAGCATGGAGTGATAGATTTTTCAGGTCACTTTTGACATGGTGTGAGGCACCACTGTCCATTAGCCAAGTTGGAGATGGTGCTGTAGAGGAATTGGCCACGTGAGGTCTGGGTTGCCATGCTGATTGAGGTGTAATATCCGTGGTCCATAGTTTTGTGAGGTGTTGAATGGAAAGCCAAAAGATTTCATAATGAGCTTAAAGTGATGGCAGCACCTGACTGAATGGCCTTTGTGTCGCAAGTTTGATATTTTTCCAGGTAGGGAGGAGGAGATGCACGATCTAGTTTGCTGTTGTGGAGCTGCTATTGATACATGTGATTGTTGTTAGATTGATATGAACTAGGTTCCCGTTGATTCTGAAAGTAATGTGTTGGATGTGCAGATGCTGGGAGAGATGGGGAATAGTTTGATTGCTGTTAACGAACAACAATCTCTTGGTTGAGGAGCTTCTCATGGAGCTCTTCAAAGCTAATCATTGTGTCACGTACATTGACGGCATCGACAATTGATTTGTATACGAGATCCAGACCATCAAGAGCCTTCTAAATTAGATCTTCATCATCAATAGGTTTACCAAGAATGGCTAAGTGATCTGCTCGACCCCTGAGGAATTGCATGTACTCACTAGTTGTACGCATGCCTTGGATGGGTTCTTCAACTGATCTTTAATTTGTTTGATGTGTCATCTACTTGGTTTGGCATTAATTTTGACAAGAGTTAGCTAAGCCTCGCGAGAGGTGGTGGCTTTGTTTAGATATGAGGCACTTGCGGATGACATGGAGCCAACAATGGCACTGAAGACCAATTCGTCTTGGCGTAGCCAGTTGTAATATGCTGGATTTAGAGCTTCGACACCATTGGTGGTAAGGATTGCTGCAGGTGCACTAATTACGTTAATTGTGTATCCTTCCAGACCATATCCGATGAGAATGGCTTCAAATTGAAGCTTCCATGAAAGATAATTGGAAGAGGATAATTTTGCAATTGAAGAGGAGGCAATATTGAGAACTAGGAGGGGGTTATTAGGCTCAGCTGGGTTTGGCAGAGTTGGAGCATTGGTGTTGTTGAGCATTCCAGAGGTGTTGTTATTGGGTGCAGCAGAAGAGGCCATTGGATTCAAGTTTAGAAAGAAAAAAATTGAAGATCAGAGTGTTGGGATCAAAGTTGCTCTAATACCATGTAAGCGATTGATTCTCGTTGGAAAGGATATTTGTATTCATGTATTTGATGCTTTTATACAAAAAAATTTACAACTAATTCCTAATATCTATCAACACATCTACAGAAAGGTTATAGTCAAAGCTCCTTATTTGTAGGCATAACAACTTCATCAAATTTGCTCAGTTTCCTTCTGTTTGTTGGCTCCATTAAATCGGCGACATTAGCTAATGGATTCTTTGACTTGGTCACAAAATTTGAAGACTCATCCACAGAATCTTTGGAGTCCATAGTTGGTTGTTTCACACAAGGATCCATTACCAGCTGTCTGAGATATTATAGCTCGAGCTGAAAACTTTCAAACCTTGTTTTATCGAACTGTTCCCGGCATTACCACTTTAGCCCTTGCCTTTGCAGTAGCAACCGGCTCTCCTTAGTGTCCACTCAAGTGTCGATGCATCAATCTTTGCCTGTTTTAGTTTTCTCATCCAATAACAATGGACTCGACCACCAGCCAATGGCCTCAAGTGGACTACCTACCTATGACTCACCAACACCAAAACCACCTACATCTGGTGTTTTTCTTTGCCCTCCCACCCCGCTTCCGGCCCCTCATCCCTCAACTCCATCATTTATTCCAGGACAATTGCTGTAATCCATCGTGTTTCAGCCCCCTCTTGCACTCGGACCTGCTCTTGTTCATGGTACATCCCTCGGACCATTCACACCGTATGCTTCAATTAGATTAGAACAATTTCTTTATGGGCCTCCAGTGATGGGCCCCTATATTGAGCAATCTGGTGTTAATTATTCAAATGGGCCTGGCCATGGACTCTATACTAAAGAGTATTTTGAGGAGATAGAGAAAAATTAGAGAGTTAACGGTGGCCATGAAACTAAGTAACGAGGGACATCCTTTTGGCTTCGTGGAGTTTGAAGATGTGGAAGATTTGGAAACATTGACCGAGTTGAACAATATCTGGATTGGCTCATACCGATTGCAGGCGAACTGTGCTAGATTCCAAAAGTCTTCAAAGTTACCAAATGAACCTAAGTAGGAAACGAGAGCCCAGGGTCAACAGAATGGTAACAGTGATTCTCAAAAGGCTATCGGGAAGACGTTCTTGAGGACAATACCGTCGGATATACTGGGTAAGAACCAGGCCAGTGATGCATCTAGTAGTAAAGGGTTGGTGAAACTGCCACTGATGGCATTGGAATAGTTCTACGATCCCATGGAAGTTGGCCGATTGAAGGAGGCAATTTTGTCATTCAGAACAATGGAGGAAGATACTAGATGGTTAATTGGCAATAGTGTTGGTAGACTACGAATGAAGGATGGGTGGCGTGATTTACAGATCGCACTGAAAACGGTGGGCTACCTTGCTGTAAAAGTAAGTCCTGTGGATGCAGGATATGTTTTACTGTTGGAAAAGGAACTACTCGATCTTAATAATCTACTGATGAGAGATCCTGTATGGATAAACAACTAGATAACTGAAATTTCACCATGGTCAGTGGCAAAGTGCATTAATTCTGTCAATTCACATCTGTGATGAATTAAAGTATTTGGGTTACAAATTCATGCATTTACTGACGCAATTCTGGGGGCCATAGGAGAAAAGGTTGGGAATCTGGTTAAAATCAATGAAGCAACTGATGCTATCTAGAGGTTGCTCAATTACTGGTGGAGCTGAATTGTGCGGTAACATTGAATCAAACACTTATCATGGAGATAGATGACAATAAATGTATACTGCATATTGTGGAGTTAGGTGAAACTAAGCAAAGCCTGGAGAGTTGGCAAGAGGAAGAGGAGAATTCATCAGATATGGACAATTTTAGTACTCAATGATCAAATAAGGATTAGGAGGAAGTAATAGAGAAAGTGACAAACCACATCCTTCATACTAGAAAGGATGAGGCACTATCTAAGATTGAGACAAAAAGTGTAACAAAGGTCAGTACTGATACTAATTCTGACGATACCAATTTACTAATGAAGAGACTGGATTCTTATGCAATTAGATTGGTGGCCAACAGTGAGATATAGGCAGACAGGGAGGGTGAGAGGTCTAGTGAAGTAGTTCCTAAAACGCAATTGATATTAGTGGGGGAGGAGTTCAGAGAGGGTGTGGACCGAAAATATAATCAAGTTGTCCCCAACAATCTGGAACTGGAAGTAGTGATGCATATAGATACCATGACTCAAGAGGAGCATGACCAGTGTCAAATACACAACAGCCTATCAATGAGGAGTTA
>JAOWBN010182206.1:0-16841 GCA_028565015.1 Pinguicula moranensis
TTCAACTTACTTGGGAATTTCTTATCGCATAGTACCCCGGTCGCCGATCTCCATTTTAACCATCCAACCTTGATACGGTGGTTGACATCGCCTTCAACCCCTCCATCCTTCTGTACTATAGATCCCAAATACTTGAAACTATCCGTTTGTGGAAGTACCTGATCCCCAATCATAACTTCCATGCCCCTATCATCCGGCATACCCCCAAAATCGCATTCCATATATTCCGTCTTTGAACGACTCAAGCGTAGTCCTTTTGTCTCTAGTGTCTCCCTCCAACGCTCCAACTTAGCATTTACCTCCTCTTTTGTCTCGGCTACTAAGACAATATCATCAGCAAATAACATACACCATGGTATCTCATCTTGTATATCTCGGGAGAGCACATCCATAACCACCGCAAAAAGAAACGGACTTAGGGCAGAACCCTGGTGCAGTCCTATGTTCACCGTAAAATAATCAGTGTCGCCTACTGGGGTCCGCACCCTAGTCTTTGCACTCTCATACATATCTCGTATAACCCTCATATACATCCATGGGACATTCTTGTTTTCTAAGCATCCCCACATGACCTCCCGTGGTATAGAATCATACGCCTTCTCTAGGTCTATGAAGACCATATGAAGGTTCCGCTTACGTTCTCTGTACTTCTCCATCAGCCGTCTCAGTAGGTGAATTGCCTCCATCGTCGACCTTCCGGGCATAAATCCAAATTGGTTCTCTTTCACGCTCACCTCTTCCCTCAGCCTCCGTTCAATAACTCTCTCCCACAACTTCATCGTATGGCTCAGGAGCTTAATTCCCCGGTAGTTACTACACTGCTGCACGTCCCCCTTGTTCTTGTATAGCGGCACTACTACACTACTTCTCCACTCATCAGGCATCTGTCCCTTTTGTAGTATGACGTTAAAAAGGTGCGTTAACCACCTCTCCCCTACCTCCCCTAGACACTTCCACACCTCAATAGGTATCTGATCCGTCCCTACTGCTTTTGCCATTCCCATCTTGCTAAGAGCCTCCTGCACCTCCCTTATTGTTATCCGCCTCACACCAGGTCTATGTTCCGGCCTTTGCTCCAACTCTCCTCCCCCTAAGGTGCTATCGTGCTCTTGCGCCTCGTTAAACAACTTGTTGAAGTATCCCGCCCACCTGTCTCTAATTCGTCTGTCGGTCAGAAGGATTTTTCCTTCACCATCCTTTATGTACCTGACCGTGTCAATATCCCTACTCCTGCGCTCCCGGGCTTTTGCCAGTTTATACATACCTTGTGCTCCCTCCTTCGTGTCCAGTCTCTTGTACATATCCTCGTAAGCCTTGTTTTTGGCTTCTGATACCGCTCTTTTCGCCTTTGACTTCGCCTGCCGGTAGGCCTCCTTTCGTTGTTCTCTCTCAGCCTCCCCACTGGCAGCCATAAGTTGTTTAAAACAATCTTGCTTGGCTTTAACTTTCGTTTGTACCTCCTCACTCCACCACCACGCTTCCCTTTCATTCCTCCCTCGACCGGATGCAACCCCTAGGACTTCCTTAGCCGCTCTCCTAATGGTTACCGCCATGCCTGCCCACAGGTGTTCTGCCTCCTCCGCCATCTCTTCCTCCGCCCGAACTACGAAAAAGGGGGCGACCATATCTCTGAATGTCACAGCCGCTTCTCCCGTAAGTTTCGTCCAAAGTATCCGCTCCTGACCGCCTCGTCTGTCATCCTTCACTCTCCCTCTCAGGCATACGTCCATAACTAGAAAGTGATGTTGCGACGTCAATGTCTCTCCCGGTAACACCTTGCAGTCTGTACAACGACTCTTATCCCCTTGACGCCACAGGAAGAAGTCGATTTGTGTACTATGCCCCCCGCTCTGAAAGGTGATTAGGTGTTCATCCCTTTTCTTGAAAAATGTATTCACCACCATCAAATCATGTGCCGTCGCGAAGTCCAGGATCTCCGTGCCAGTGGCATTTCTCACACCAAACCCACAACCCCCATGGACACCTCGATACCCATCCATCCCGGCCCCGACATGGCCATTAAAATCGCCTCCTAGGACGATTTTCTGCTCTCTTGGGATGGCCCGCACTATACTATCCAGCTTTTCCCAAAAACTGCGCTTCTCCCCCTCGCTCAAGCCTCCCTGCGGTGCGTACCCACATACAACATTCACGACCTCTGTACCCACCACTATCTTTAGCGTCATAAGCCGATCATCTTTCCGCATCACCTCTACGACACCTCCCTTGAATCTCTCAGACACCATGATTCCTACTCCATTTCTTCCACTGACTAGCCCAGAATACCATAATTTATATCCATTTATCTCCCTCGCCCTCTCGCCCTTCCACCTTGTCTCCTGCAGACATACAATGTCCACTCTTCTTCTCTTGAAGGCATCTACCAACTCTAGAGACTTCGCAGTCAATGTCCCTACATTCCATGTTCCGAAGCGTATTTCTGTATTCTGTGCCCCCGCCCTATCCCGACCCCTCGTCACTGGACACGACCTCAAGTTCCCATACCTATTGGTCTGATCTATATTACCCTATCCGGTACAAGACTAGACACCAATAGAAATAAGTATCGAAATAATTACAAACAAATAGATAAAACTAAAAATAATATACAAATAATATAAATAATGTAGCAAGGATAGTCAGGCGGTGAAAACTCCCTGTTTTACGAGGTCGGCGCCGCGCAGCTCTTGGCGAACAGTGGCGGCGCGTGGTGAACAGTGGCGGCGCGTGGCGGCGGCGAGCAGCGGCGGACCCTGAAAAGGGCTACTGTTTGAGAGAAAGAGAGAAATGTTTGAGAGATATGTTGCTAGGGTTCGACAATTGCACTAGGACAGATTATATATAGTAAACCAAGGGTAATTTGGCCATTTAAAATTTATTTAATGATTGGCCAATATAATACAAATTAATATGGTGTTACCAAATGAGATATAATTGGTATCTTGTTTTCATTTTGATTCGAATCGTGAAAAAGTGTGTATCAAACAATTTAGGGATTACTTAAACCGACGCTCTAGTTATCTCTGAAGCGGGATTAAAACTATCTCATTATAAAATTGACCCTAGGTGAATTAACTGATGTTTTCTTTGTTGCCAAGTAATTCGGTTGGGTCAAACTTGCAAGATTATTTACAAGTGGTACCGGAGCCGAGGCTGTCGACCTTTGGAGCATTAATCGGTGAAACGATGATAGATACAGAGAGAATTTGAAAGTCAGAGCAAATATCCAACCCTAACTATAGTTAGGGCTCGTTGAGATCTCTCTGATATTCTAAACCAAAGTCATTCTTTAATATTTTGTTGCACTACTATTAACTTCTTGTAAACTGTTAATGATTATGAATATCTATTTAGTTAATTCCCTGCTATTTTTTGGATTTGTACTAAAGGTGATTGATTAGTGCTTTACTACTTTGTTGCTTTAGCTCTTTGAAAGAATCGGTGAATTCTTGAGTTAAAAGTGTTATGTGAGCCGCGGATTTAACTATGGGGTCAACTAGGTTAAAAGTGGCATTGTATGATAGAAAATTAGACTTCTCTATCTGGTCTAAGAAGATGAAGGCACTACTATCTCAAAGTAAAGTTTCTGATGGGACCTTGAATAAAGGATGCCACTCTCTCTCGAGAAACCACAGAAAAGCAGATAATCACTACTGTAAGGAACTGTGAATTCGACTCAATGTTTTCTTTGTTTCTTCAAATCTGTCTTACACCACTTCTGAACCCCTTAATTTGTAGAACTTGGATAGACTCTAGAATTTAATAGTCTCTTGCATCTGGACAGATGCAATGAACAGACACTTGTTTGGGTTTGAAGTACCCAAACATTACTTATTGAAAGCAGAATAAATGAGGTGATCTGAATCTGCAACCATCTTTTGGACTGTCTCACAGCTTGATGCGCCATCCACACTGTCACTGGCCCTTCTCCAAGGGAATCCAGAACGCCTCTTCACAGGCGTTAATCTTCTATGCCCAAGCCACATCAGTATCGCTTGCCTTATAAAGTGATACTACGAAATGGACTGAAGACTTAAAGAAAAAAGAAAGCTAAAATTGATGAAGAAGATTATAATTTGATCATCTTGAATTTAACTGATTATGTCATTAGGAAGGTTGATGGAACTAAAACCACACTTGAACCTTGGAAAAAACTGGCTTCTACGTGGTCTTTGAAAACTAGATCTAATTTAGTATTTGTTAAGGCAAAATTGTTTTCATTTACGATGGATCCTAATACAACTATAGATAAGAACATAGATGAGTTTTTAAAGTTAACAAACAAGCATTAGATTATGGCAATCTAGGATCCTTTTGAATTTTTCGAGTGATGATTATTTGTTTGTGAAAAATGTTGTACAATACACAAGGATAGTGCCTAAGTTAGATATCATTCTAGCAGGTTTAAAGGCAAGAGAGTTAGAGCTCAAAATAGCTAATAAAAATAACTCAATCTCTATGGTTCTAGACATTTTGCTCCTAATCATTACTCAAACAACAAGAATAAGAATTCTAAGGTTCAGGGGTTGGGGCAAGGGCAGATGGAGAATAGGAAGTGCAATTAATTGTAAGAAGAAAGGACATTTAAAGAAACAATGTTACATCTAGCTGAGGAAACAGAAATCATAAAAGCAAGAAACTAATGTAACAACTATTGGGCAGAATGAGTTAGCTTCGGAAGTGTTAATGGTCTCGTATTTTAGGACTAATAGAAAACGGGCATTAGATACTGGGTGTAGTGATCATATAACACCTAATAGACATTGGTTTCAAGATCTAGATGAACCAGAAAAAGGATAGTTTGTATGGCTAATGACACTAAAAAACATATCAAAGGTGTTGGAAATGTGCTCTTAAAACTTGATGGGAACTTTATTAACAAATGTAAGATACATTTCAAACATGAAAAAAAACCTAATATCTCTAGGATCTTAGAAGAAACAGGTTGTATTTATAAATCAGAGAATGAGATTCTAACAGTGAGCAGAAAAAACAAAAGAATTATGACTCGTAGGAGGAAACATAAGGCTCTATTTGCTTCAAAATTATGTGATTCCTGAACCTAAATCTTCTTCACTAGTAGCCACAATTTGGGATAACACAAAACTTTGACACTTGAGGCTCGAACATATGAGTCAAAAAAGGATTTAAAATTATGTACATCAAGGGATGGTTGGGGAAGTTGAAATTGGGTGATCTATCAGTTTGTGAATCCTGTTTTATTAGGAAAGCAAAATAGGGCATAGTTCTTTAAAGGCACATACTCCTTCACTATACCACTTGAATACTTACATCCTAATTTGTGGGTGCCCGAAAAGATTTACACACATGGGGGAGCAAGTATTTCTTTTCTATTATTGATGATTTTACTAGAAAAGTTTGGATCAAACTTTGTCTAAGTTTGAAGTCTGGAAAGTGCAAACTGAAAATCAAATAGACAAGTACAACACCTAAGAACTGACAATGACCAAGAATTTGGCAATCAAAGTTTTGATAGATGTTGTGTGTTGATAATGGGATCACTAGACACAAGACTGTCACTTATACACCCCAACAAAATAGTATAGCTGAAAGAATGAGCATGTCCCTTCTAGATAGTGTTAGATGCCTTCTAGTAACCTCAGGGTTTAAACAACCATTATGGGGGAGAAGCCTTACAAATAGCAGCTCATATAGTTGATAGGAATCCAATCAGCTCACTAAATTTCAAGTGTTCAGAGGATTTGTGGACTAGAAGGGATCTGAGCTTACATTATCTTAAGGTTTTTGGGTGTGATGTATACTCACACACTAAAGGAAACAAATAAGATCCTAGGACAACTAAATGTGTGTTTGTGGATTATCAAGAAGGGGTGAAAGGTTACAGATTATGGGATAGAAGCTCGTCGGGGGGTCAAAGTTATCATTAGCTGAGATGCTATCGTTAATGAGTTGGATTTTCCTTGTTTGGATACTAATTATGCAGGTAACAAACTGATGAATGCACCCAGTGAAGTTCAAGATCAGAATGAAAAGAGTTTGAGTTCCACAACACCCTAACAGAGGCGGTTCATTGAGGTGGATCAAAGGGTTGTTGGTAACTCAACTGAAAATGATGGAACAAGCTCTGATAGTTGCTCATCTGATGGAGCAGATGGATAAGGTGAAGAACCAACCGAAATCTTAGAAGAAGTTATAGATTTCGGGAATTGCACTTGGGTTTTGTATTTAAACCAGGAGTGATTGCTTTAGTTCCTCATTTGTTATGATTGATAAACGGAGGAGTTTTGTTTGAGTTTTGAACAATTGTTCTTGTTATTTCTATTGATTAGTTTACATGTTCTTATAGAGGTTTAGAGGCCTAATCTATGGAGATCATGATAAAGGAATATTACCGTTAATTAAGGGAAGAATCAACTAACTTTAACTCTTTCCTTTTATAAAGATACGATAGATCTTCCCCTGTTCTCCATTATATAACACTCCCCTCAAGTTGAATTTGAGGATATTCAATTCCTAACTTGCATAGTACACTAGAAAATGCAAGACTGGATACTGCATTGGTTAGGATGTCTGGTAGCTGATGATCCTCTGATCGAACAAATAGGAGGCTAACAACTTTGTCTTCATGCTTTTCTTTAATAAAATGTTTGCCCACCTCAATATGCTTTTGATTGGATTTTCAAAAATACTGATGGCTACCCGGTTGTGACATTTCAGCTGGTACATACTAGGTACGGGATAGCCAATTTTGGCCAATAATATCTGAAACCATAAGATTTTGGTCAGACCATGGGCTACTCCTCAAAACTCTGCTTCAGCACTGGATAATGGCACGACTTTTTGTTTCTTACTTTTCCAAGTGATGAGGTTCCCTCCTACCATCATAAAATATCCAGGTGTTGACCTCCTATCAATTGGATTACCTACCCAGTCTGCATCTGTATATCCCTGAATATCCAAGTGTCCAATCTTCCTGAAAGTGGTCCCTCTCCTTGGTGATCCTTTCAGGTAGCGTACAATCCTCAAGACAGCTTCCATATGTTCTTCTTTGGGCCTATGCATGAATTGATTGATTACTCCTACAGCATAGGTTATGTCAAGTCGGGTATGTGCTAAATATATCAACTTGCTGATGAGATGTTGATATCTCCTATAATCGGTCAGTTCTGCTCCTTCTGAAATCTGAACTTTTGATTCATAATAGCAGGTATATCAGTTGGCTTGTAGCCCATAAGTCCAGTTCGTGCTAGAAGATTAAGGGCATACTTTCTCTGTGAAATAAAGATCCCTTGTTTTCATCTCAAGACCTCTATCCCCAAGAAGTACTTAAAATTATACCTACTGCTGCAAGTGGCCATGTTTGGAGAAGGCATCCAAATGCACATTGTCTGCCTCGACCCCTAAGGGAACCCGACTACCAACCCTAAGTGTCCTCATCCTCCAACCCCTGAGGGGCTATTCCCCCACTTGTGGAACTTGGCACTTTGCCAGATACTGCTCCTCCTATGGTTGATTCAGCTGATCACATAGTCTTGCACGTGGATATGGATGGTGTGGTGTATATGACTCGTCTTGGTGCTTATTTGATGGTCACTACAACTCCTTTTGGTTCATCTTTCTCTTACCAGACCGTTTCCAAGGCCCCGGAGGTGTGGTTAGTCCTCCTACAACTACTTTATTCTTGAATTCTTTTGTGCATTGTAGTGAGATTTGGTTTATGATATTCCACCCGCCCTCGCAACTGAGAGTGCTCCTACATCCACGGGGCTTATGGGTGATACTGAGGAGAGGCTTTACAGGCCCCTCCTTTACCCATTCTTTTGTTGCTCTAAACGTGGAAACTACAACTTTGGCTGCAATTCTGGAGGATCCTCTTACTAATTATGTTGCCATTGGGTACACCTCTCGTTGCAAGTTTGATTATGAAAAGGACAATGTCTTGCCTCTCACTTGGTGTGGTTGACTCTTGATACATTCGTGAAAAGGAAAATGGGCTAACTTACTAATAAAAAGAATACGGTTGCTGATGCAATTGTGACCCCTCTACCATCTTTGGATGTCTGATTTCCTCATTTGGAATGCGTGAGGAGTTGTGTACTTGCAGTTGTATCTGCTTCATCTTATGAGCTTTTATAACTTACTTTTGTTTGTTGTGCCAAGCCGACAACTTCAGTTTACTTTTCTTTGTTGTGCCAAGAAGACAACTTCAGTAGATAATGTTCCCCCTATTGGTCCTCGCATGTATTCCTTACTGTGATCTCGAATGAACCAATGGGTGGCAAGATTTGGTTGTTTACTAAATCGAATACATGCAAGTATGACATTGTTGTTAGACATAGGCAGTTGGGCGGATATTGATTCTTTGTTGCCATCTTCTATCCCTGTTATTATTCTTGTATATTTTAACGTGTCGTATTTGAATTCTGAAAATTTAGGTGGGGTGTCCAGTCCTCCTCAAGCTAAAGTGGGTTTTATGTTTTCATTGATAGGAACTCTTTATATGATATGTCTTCATATGTGCAGAAGTTGAGGTAGTATTGTAAGCATCTAAATGGGTTCATCCTCAAGCATCTGGAGAGATCCTTGGTTAATCCAACATGATCCTCTGACTTTTCAGATGTCTTGCAAACAATGTTGGAACAAGTGACGCCAAATGATCATGCCCTTTCACTGATTCAAAATTATCCAAAGGTTCGTCCTCCCGCTCCATTTCTTTTCCAGCATACGTGGGTGAGTCATTATTCTATTCTGGTAACAGTTATGCCGTCTTGGGGCGACCTTTGTTCTTTGCACGATATGGCTAGGTTGGCCTCTAAGTTGAAGCGATTGAAGGTACATCTTTGCAGTTGGAATAAGAAGGTCTTTGGATATGTATTTGAGTCTTGAAGGAGCTTCGTACAATGATCCATGATCTGTCCGCATAGTTTTCTAAAGATCAATCTCTACAGTTTGGGCTTCGTCGGTACTATGAGCTCCACTTGAAGCACGGGGATATATATTGCATAAGTAGCAAAGCATAGTAAAATGGCCAAAGGAGGAGAACCGAAACACAACCTTCTTTCATGTCATGGCGCATGACAAGGCTTCTAAGGTGCCTAACTCTTAGATTACTCTCTCTTATGGTGTTCAGACTACTCACAGTGTTTTCATTCTCGCGTGGCAACAAAGTATTTTCAGAGCATACTTATTTAGGAGGTTACGACCCGACCTTCACCCACTACAACCGCAAATCCTCCTATGTTGGATATGCAAGATATTGCTCAAAATAACCCGACATTGCTTAAATTTATCCTTCCTTTAGTCTCTATAGTTGATAATCAATTTTTATGTGCTTCATCACCTCTTGAGGAGAATTGTACTGCATTTCATGATATTTGTCGAAGATGGATTTCTAGTCTTGGTATTGGGCCGTGGATAGTTACTCAAGCCTAAGGCCCACTGAGAACATTACGTATAAACCCTAGCCCAACAAAGCATACTTGGGAAGCTTGTAGGGAGCGTCTGAGGAAGCCAGAACCAAACATCACGTTCGAACTATGGTAAAGCAACGAGTAAAAGTGCGGGTAGAACAACATGGGGGAATGTAAGTGAAACATCATGGAGAAATATAAGAGGACATTGTAGAGAGATATGAACAAAGCATTACGAAGGAGTTAGAACAATAATATTTTAATTATAAATGTGTGGAGAGCTTCCCAGAGAAAGAGACCATATTGTTTGATTTTTGCCCAATCTACTTATGCAAGTATCCTCAAAAATTATTTCCAAGATGCTTGTAAAGTGGTTAAGTTCAGTTATGCCCCAAATTATCTCTGAGGCACAAGAGGGTTTGTTGCTGATGTGGTATCACTGATAATGTAACGCTTACTTTGGACATGACTTCTTATATGACCAAGCCTGTGCGAGGAGGGCATGATTTTGAAGTTGAACATGAGCAAAGGGTTTAATCAAGTATGTTGGCCCTACCTCATAATATTTTTTACGCTTTGTTTTCTGTAATCCTGGGACTTCTATGATAGCACGCATAGTGGAGTCGTTTTTTTCTTCCTAAAATTCCCTTAATGGAGCTCACAATGTATTTTTTTAGTCTTCCCGTGGTTTATTAAAAAGGTACCCTCTCTCCCTTGTTTATCCTTAGTGCATAACCATTCGACCATGACCTCTCACACCTGGTGTCATCTAGTCAAATCTTGCCTATTTTCTCTTTTTGCTGACTCTTCCATCATATCAAATTTTTTCTATGTTGATGATGTTTGATCTTCATGAACGGTAGCTTGCACAAACTAACTAAGTTAATGACTTTTATTCATGCTTTTGAGGCCATCTCAGGAGAGGGGATTAATCAGGCAAAAATTAATTTTTATGTTTTTAATAGTGTCCTCATTGTATGGACACTACATATGGAGATTCTTACGAGGTTCTAGAGAGGAACCTTTCCTTAACTTATTTGGTCTGCCCAATCTTTCGGGAGTTTCACGACACAAACTCTATTATCTTTGTTTGACAAGGTGCATAAGAAATAAGTTGGTTGGTAGGGGAAGTTCCTTTCTATGGGAGGGCGCATGATGCTTATTCAGTTGGTCTTGAACTCTCTGGCTATCAATTTATTTTCCATTCTAAATACTCCCATTGAGGTTTTGATAAGTTACATAGCCTATTTGTTGGGTTCTTCTGGAGTGACCCAGAGTTTGACAAACGATGTCACTAGTGTTCTTGGATGGTCATCTATTCCCCAAAAGAGAAGGGACTCTGGCTTTATGAATTTATTTAATGTTGCTCTCTCTTTGCATGCCAAATTCGCCTGAAAGGCTGTCTTCGACGAGTTCCTCTGGATCTAGTTTGTTTTTGCTAAATATATGTCGAGGGTCCCCGCTTCACTTCTTATTGTACGCAACCTTTGCCATCCTCCCTATGGCCGTTAGTATCCTCTTATTTGAGGTTGATATCCGACAATTCAGTTTGGCTCATCAGTTCTAACAGAGGTTTCCGATGGTATGATGATTGGTCGAGGGTTGAGAGTTTGGCATCCAAAGGCTGGCAGATTGCCTTACCCTTACTACAGTTTATAGATGTTGTTTAGCCCTTGGCTAATCTATAACCTCTTATCCCTGGTAGTAGATCTTGGTTGAGCTATCATTCAGAGGCATGTTGCTTTATGGGATCACCTTATATTCGACTTTGGAAGCCTGACCCACGTGGAAAGTTCCTTACAAAGTTAATGTGGAATCTTCTCCATCATGCTATGTCTTCGTTATTACTAAGTCGGTTTTATAAATACTCATCACCAGTATTCTAGCCTACGTCTGGTTGTTTTCATGCACGATTGTGCTACTTTCATTGTTTGTTTTCCCTTATTTCATGTTTTAGAAGCCTTGAGGTGAGAGCCACTAAAAGGAGTATGAATTAGCTTGAAAATGACTAAATCATGAAAGCTTACACCGAAGATGCCCGCCTCCCCTTAGAGGCAGCCGCCTCAACGGGACGATGCAAGCCAAGTCAATGGAGGCACCTGCCTCCACTGAAAGTGACCACCTTGCCACCTAATTACAGGAAGCAAGTCTTTGAAGGACCATGGCTTAAAGTTCTTGGAGCCCGCCTTCTGCTAGCTATCCTCGAGGATGTAACTCTCTGAAGGTACCCGCCTTTAATCCAAAATTGCTCGCCTTTTCCAGCTATCTTGGAGATGCAACTCTTTGAAGGCCGTCGCCTTCATTTGCGAAGCGCCCTCCATGCTTTCAAATCCAAAGTTGGTGAAGTTTTGAAGGCACCTGCCTAGGTTTCAGTTCCTACAAAACATTCCTGGAAGAAAATGCATTGCATGAAGGAAGGTTGCCTTCTTTTACAAGTATCCGCCTCATCCATCCAAAGGAAGAAGTGTTAAGCAAGGCTCTAGCATTCCTCGTCCCGACGCCCGCCTCCTCAAGACATTCAAAGAATCCTGAAGAATGAAGTGGCCTCTTGATCCCATAAGACTCCCACCTTCAAGGCAGTGGAATTCGGTGGCGGCCACCTCAACTTATGAAGAACCCACATTGCACAATTTTTTATCGCAAAATCATGGATTTGAGTGTCAATTCTCTTTCTTACCCCTACTTTTGACCCAAACTACAAAAAAATATGGACTATCATTTATTACCTAACTTTTGTATAGGATTTCAAAGGTGGAGACTTTACTCTTTTCTCTCTATTTATTTATGGATTTTGACCCAAACTATAAAAGACATTGACTGCAATGGCGTCTTTCAGATGTCGACCCAACTTGGGACCTATGAAAGCCTTCTCATCTATATCGTCCAAATAGAGTGGAGACCGACACATTTGGCACAACAAAGCCTTGTACGTTTCCGTGACACTTCGACTGGCTTTTCTCCACTTCATTGTTTCCTCTTTCTATTCTTTTCATTAATTCTACCGCACAAATCCTTCTTCACATCCGCGGAACATTTGTTGGGTAACTTCAATTTAGTCGACCTGTCAACAATTGAAATCTATCCACAATAAATAGAATTGGACAAATTTCAATCTCTATAATTAATTTACGCATACTCTGTTGTTCCAATTTTATGATACATTATGATACTGGACCAAAATCCTTCTTCCCTACCTTACAACTTTGGGGAAGTTATAGGAGTAGCTCCCTATTCGAGTGAATCTCGCGGGTGAAGCGCTTTAGAAAGATGTTGTTAGATCCCCCACAAGGAATGACATACAAACACTGATGGACATGACTCGCTGTAGAGCTGAGGGAACCTACTGGCTCCCCTAGAAAAGAAGAAAAAGCCATTGGGAGGCTACCACAACTCCTTGCGCAAAAAGAAAAAATAAAGGAAAGCTAACACGGAGCTCCCCACATGAGAAACGGGAAACCGCGCACAGAGGTGCCATCATACTCCTTGTGATGGGTATGAGGAGGTTGTCATGCTCCTTCAAGGAAAAGGTACGACACCCCCCTACGCTCGAGGTTTTCATGGTTCAATAATAGACGGTAAATAGAACAACACCTACTCACGCTCGAGGAAAATACTCAAGTTCAATAATACTGGTGAAGAAATGCAACACCCCCTTGCGCTCGTGATGGTTCATGGGTTCAATAACAGAGAGCGAAATTGAGCGACACCCGCACGTGCTCCCAGGGAAGCACTCTAGTTCAACAACAGGGTGGTAGAAATATTGTGAGTACTTAATAATTATTTTTCTCATACTCAGGGGGACTGATAAATTTCTAGAAACGAAAATAAGAGTGATTATCCTCAAAAACAAATGGAAAAAAGCTCCTTATAACTCGGGCTGATTGCCCTATATAGCCTAAGAAAATATCTTCATTCCAAGCCGTATGTTTGCTCTTGATTAAAGAAATTTATCTCATCTCCCAAAATAGGGGGATTCAACAGGTTAAAAATAAATGGGAGGAACAAGTGATTCATGCTCTTATCTCAAGAGGGTATTATTTCCCAACAATAAGGTTCTACAGAAGGAATTAACAAAGGCAAAACTATAAATCTATTTATACTATAGGTAGAAATCCCCAATAAAGACAAAAGGCAATGCAACAGTCACAGTTTTACAAAAAATAGTGGAAGAAGCTATGCCCTATTATTTACAAGTTTCATCCACTCACGCATATTTTCTTTAGAGGCTCATGAACTGGGTCAGGGGAAGATGGTGATAATTGAGGTGGAAGCTCTTGGGAATCCTCATCCCTATGACGGTCTAGATGCCGACTGTTGAATTCCGCATTATTCCTCATCAACTACCCTATCAACACTTCCCAATACTGATTCCCCGCTTGGTCTACGGATTCTCCATACACAAGCTCGAAGACAAAGCCTCCAAAATACTTCTCCATAAACTCCTCACACCTATAGAGTTTCATGACATCAATCTTTTCCTATTAAATTCGCAGTTGGAGCCCTATCTAGGAAACCTCCTCCTGAACTAACTTAGCAACGGACGATTCCCTCTCATGATGGCATCTTGCTAAATATGCGCACTCCAGTTCTTTGTACAGGACCTCAACAAGAGCTCGATTTCCCATTATGGAAGATGTTGCCTGCATAGGAGGAACATATAGCCCGAGGCCGAAAATATAACCACTATATATCTACAAGAGACCCCTGTACCTAGCTATGGGCCCATGCCATCACCTCATCCAGATTGCGTACACCAAAAGCCCTCTACCCTCCCCCAATACATTCAGTAAAGTTAAAGCTGAGGGCACCAAACCCCTAGGCAAATCACTGGTAGCCGGTAACTTTATTAACTAGCGAAGGGTTCGAAAATGTAGCCTATCAAAACTCCATTGAGCATCTCTGAAGCAATGGTAAGAGGGGACCAGTCGGCCCCTTGGTTGGAACCTGGCTCACCACTTAAACCCCCAAGGAGTTAACTTCCTACCTCTATAAGGAGATAAGTCTCCAAAGGAGGAATCTGTGGGATGGATGAAAAAACAATTACAGGCACGAGCTGGGAAACCGGCTTGGAACCTGGGTCAGATTGTACCAAAGGGTTATCCAAAGACTCCTTGCCCCTTGGCTGAGTTAGAAGCTCCCAAGTGCCTTCTCTCATAGGCGGGTTTCTACACAGATAAATATGGGATTAACATAAAGAAAATCGAATTCTACACAATCATCTAGACACCTTACCCAAAGAACCTACAAAATACAGCATCGTCGGGGAGAGGCCCACCCTAGACAATATCACTTCATACACGAAAACACTCCTCGATACATGGAATCGCCAAAAGATAGCCATTAGGAAAGGAGAGAGACCTAGGGGCCCCAGGCGGAGAATGAATGGATGACCGAAGGAGAGGAGTGAAAGTGAGGTTTTTCTCTGGGAGCGCAGAGGAAAACATAATGCGACCTTCAATCCTCGGGAAGTGGTAGAACAGAAGTCCCTGTCTCTGCACCCGAATGAAGATGGAATAATACCAACAAATCGACCAAATCATTGGCCTCCAAATGTACATTGAAGTGGGAGAAGACCCTGGGGAGCTTGGGTTCGATATGAAGAAAGAACAAAGTTTCACGAAGGATACCCGATGGGTATACCCACTAGGAGTCAACTAGAGAGGATTTATTCTCCATTAATGAAAGAAAGATCGAAAGATGATATGAAGGGAAAATTTGAGCCCTCCATGGAATTGCGCCTCAAAAATAGTAAAATACTCTCTTGGTGGGGGAAAAGGCTCAATCAGTAGGCTTCGGAAGCAACATCTTGTATCTCGGAGGAACGTGGTACATCAACCAGAACTTGACCAATGACTTAGAGGTGAGTCTCGTGAGGACTTGTGCGAACAACTTGTGATTCGCTATCGTAATTGGCATACCATCCGAGGTAGATGCTCAAGGCTTCTGGAGACACGGTTTGACTTCTCGTTTGGTAGTCGGAAGTTCAATCCCATGATTGTTAATTATGCAGCTTGGCCATAGATGTTCCTTGATCACCCCAAATCCTAGGAATCGACAAACAGAGAGGGGGAGAAAAAACTTGGACAAAACAGGAATGAGTAAAGTCAATGCAAAAATATCACAAACGATCCTATGGTACAAAAGGACTATCACCCTCAGTGTAATAAATAAACATTTTTGGTAGACAAAAGTTGAGGTACACTAGTTCTTATTCGCACAAACACCCGCACACCCACTCCGTGATGATCTGCTAGTCGTTCTGCCCATCTGGTCCGAGGGTTGTATGATGTGAATCAAAAGGAACTTTTCCTTTGTCGCCTTAAGATCTTCTTGGGGTGCAATTTCAGCAACTGTTTGAGTGTCTTCTTGATAATTTGGTTAGATTCTTCAGCAGAATCAGAATCTCCATTCTAACTTATTTGGGTTGTGGGTAATAGTCGGCTTCACTTGCAGCTAAACCATCTTATTTTGTGGTTGTCCAACTGATTATTCTGGACTTTCAGAAGTGCCATGGTGTGCAAAAAGTTTAGTAGATGAACAAGGAAAATCATGCTCAATAAATATTACATCTCTACTAATTGTAATCTTAACGTCCATTGCAAATGGAGTTAGAAAACTCATTATTGACAATTCTTTTAACTTTGTGTTAATAATGGACTAGATCAAAATGATTCTATTAAATTTCAATGTTTCTATTAGTAAAATTATTGGAACTCAATACTTCAAATGACGCAATGCATCTTAGATTGCAATGAAAATAGCCTCTTTGTATAATTACATGGGTAAGACTACGTACATCTGACCCCCCAAACCCCAACCTAGTTGGGAATATATTGGATATGTTGTGTGTGTGTACAAATTGTAATCTTAATTCCACTTGAGCATCTATCCCATAATCCATATTCTTTTGTTATGTTTGATACTCTAAGAATACACATTTTACTACCGTCGGATTTAATTTCCCTCATCCAAATATCTTGAATTGATCTAGTGTAGGCTCCTTATTAGACCTTAACAATTGTGCACTCTTGAAATTAATGACACTAGACCGGCTCCTGTCAATAAGATAACTTGCAGTGTATAAAAATTCCTTCCAAAAAGGCTTTCCCTAACCTCGAAGTGGTTAATAAACATCTGACCATATCTAATAAAGTCATATTCATTATCTCAACTACACTGTTTTGTTGTGGTGTAGTTCTTATTGTTTTATGCTTGAGGTTGCTATTCTCACTACAAATATTATCAAATTATTTGTTATACAACTATAATCCATTGTCTATCATAAGTGTCTTTAATTTCTTACTAGTTTGAACTAGATATTTCCATTCCCTAAACTTGTGAATATTTTCATATTTAGATTTAAGCAAGTAAACAAATACTTTCTAATCATCAATAATAGAAAGAAAATATTTCCTGCCACCAAAGGTATTAACAGGTTCGGGACCCAAA
>JAOWBN010182217.1:0-16839 GCA_028565015.1 Pinguicula moranensis
ATCACCTTTCCCGCCAAAAATAACTCTTCATTTTTTCAAAAAAAGTTCTTATAATCCAATTATAAGTATAAGAGGGTTTGCGCAAAACACCCCCTAAGTGTGCGTCAATATGAATTCAAGTACTTCTACTTATCCATCAAAAGAAAAGAATTAGCTTTACAATCGAAGTTAACCTTGGCTGCAACACTTTGTGGATCCTTCAATGGCACTGATGCTAGCTTTAACTTCGGTTTCTTTGTTCCAGGAGACTGCTTCTTTAGAGCTTGCTCACTCTCTCCCTGAAGGGAAAACAAATTGACAAAATTCTTAATTATGGATCCAACAATAATCTACTAGTTACAAGAGTGCGCATGGGAGGACGCGTGCTAACTAGATCATGAGTTCAAATACTCATATTGGCTGATAGAAATAAAATTAATTTGTTACCATGAGTGGACGTTTATTATTGCTTCCTTTGTGTCCCCCCAGCTCTTGAACACCATCATCCATCATGCTCCCCTCATGATCATTAAGAAGCGAGAACCTCCCTTCACCGAAGCCGAACTCGCCGACACCACCAGGGTGGCTTCTAGAAGTTTCCGACCGGCCATCTGCGGCCGCAGTGTACTTAGGGTTGATCAGCTGACTATGGAAGCTACTTGTGTGGTGCAAATTCTCCTCCCAAGTCGGATACTCTTCTTCTTCTCTCATCGCCTGCGTGAACATACATCTGTGCACGTCCCCACTGTTCTGTTCAAAATTAAGAAGGTCGCCATTTCCGTGGACAAAAGCTCCGAATTCGGGCTTGAAGCTGATCACGGAATGGCCTTCTTCAGATAAACTGTAATTAGCTGTGGCCTGATAAGCAAATCCATTAGAATTAGAGCTGCTGGGGCTTGAACTGGAGGAAGAGTTACTCACCGTGAGAATCTTCCGGGTCCCGCCGGATGCCTTAACCGGACCTTCCAGCAACGGTGACAGCCCAAACAAGTTGTGATCATAGAATGCACTGGATTGGATTATGGCCATGGCTGAATCGTTAGGGAAATGGCCCTTGTTAGCTAGTGCCATGTTTAGAGTTGTGCAAAGGACAAGAGTGGTATTGAAGGATGTAAAGGTTTGTACAAGTTTGGTAGGTGTTCAATCTTGGTGGCTTCTTTCGGATATTAATAGTAGGAGAATTTATTTATTATTTTAAACTTTTTTTTTTATGACTTGCTAGTGTAATAATAATAAGAAATTGATGAGTATAGGGGAGGACTACGTACTAGAATATTATTATAAAGTTGTATGGGGATTGTTAGCTGGCAGAGGTTTCAGTGAATGGAAGAGAAGTTGAGCGAGTGTGATTATAAGCTGAAATAATCGGCTAAAGCTTCGGCGCTTCGAGCGCCATGCCCACGTCCATCAGATTCGTCTCACTCTCAATTGTTTTCCCAAGTATATCTCATCTATTTTTTTTTTTTTTTTTTTGATAATTAAAGTTTTTGTGTTTTTATATTAAAATGTCAAAAATGGCCGGATTACAAAATAAGTCTGGACTGGGCCAGCAAAGGCCCAAGACTGAAAAAACTAGCCCAATTCGACGTTGGATTTGAATCCTAGCCTCAAGATGCGTTGTCTCGAGCAGCGCACCCTGATGTGATAGGTGATTTGACATCACCTGTCACGATATAGTGACCCGATTTGAATCCCGATTCGGGAAATTGAGGCCACGCGCGGCCGTTGAAGCTGTGCTTGGGCGACAGGAATGGAGGGTCGTTCGGAGCTACTCAGCGATGACCCGCTCCGTGAACGGCTGTAAGAGCGGCGGGGGCGGTGAGCCACGCAGGGACGAAAGCGGTGCTGGGCCGCACAGGGATGGGACCGGACGTGGGCCGCGCGAGGATTGGAGCGGTGGAGGGCCGCACAGGGTCGGGGACGGCGGAGGGCCGCGTAGGGTCGGGGACATCGGAGGGCCGCACAGTGTGGGGGGCGGCGGAAAGCCGCACAGGAGAGCTGGATTTGATGGATCTGGCGGCGGCCGAGTTGGGCGGTGGACTTCAGGGCAGTGGACCGCGCGGGCGGCGGCAACATCAGAGAACAGCCGCCGGATCTGGCACTGAACGAACTGGGACCCCGGAAACTGCTGGAACTGACCGTTTCCGGTCACGAGCGGGCGGTTAAGACGGTGATCGGCCGGCGACAAAGGAGTTCTCCGGGAGAACGACAGAGGAAGACGGAGACGGCGTCCGCTGGAGGTGGCGGAGTGGCGCGGAGGCCGTTGGTCTCCGCCGCTCAGGTTCAAGAGAGAGGCGAGAGCCTCTCTCTCTACTCGCTGTGATTTCTGGATGTTAAAGATGAAATTCTAATATATGCCGAAAAATATTCCTATCGGTGATATATTGCAAATAAAATTCAATAACATGTGTAACTTTGTGGTAGACAAAGCTGGTCGACCACTCCCTCGAGTGGAAATTATTTACTTTCCTAAAAACAATTTTAACTAAGGGACAAACTCTCATCTAACATAATCATAGTTATCTTTCCCAGAGAAGTAGACATATTTCTGCATGTATGAAGTAAAGATCTTTCATATCGACTTTGATCCTCCTTACTGTAGTTTTCATGCAATTCCAGGTGCACATATATCCAACCTTAGATTCAACAAACCAACAAAGTATGACATGCAAATTCGTCATCAGTATGGTCAATACCACAAAGTTCAAGACAAAGAAAGAGTCTAATTGGAACCAACCTTGAACTAATTGGTTAGTCATCCTCTGATATTCCTCCACATTGGAGGTCTCAAGGGGGACAGAATTTAACACATGAGGCCACCATAGAGCCAACGTTTACTTCCTCCTCCTATCCAAAGTCCTCCCTTCACTTTTCTTCTGATAATAATTACTAACACAGTCAAAACTCAATGGTGTAATCGTGCGGCTCGATGACCAATTTCCATCTCTCTTCCCAACCAACACTTTTTTTTTTGGATAAGTAGTAATGGATTAAATTAACAAAAATTACATAGTTTGAGTAGTATCTCCATATTTTTTGGAGATTACTTCTCGAATATTACAAAACTGTCATGGAGGTCTAAAGGTACCAATACATAGGCGTGGATGCCTTGTGGTAATATCTGGGGACTTCGATAAAGTGGTATGCCAATACCAAAGCTCAAGTTGAATCTTCTCCACTGCCTGATGATAATCAATTTGGCCCTTTTCAAAATATATGAAATTTCTTATCTTCCAAATATTCCAAATAGTGCAATGCCATAATGCTTTCCAAACTTGGCGCCCGTTTAATACTAGCCACATACGTGTGTGAGCTTGGAAGTGATTCACTATGTTACACTGACCCACATAGAGATAGCCGAACCATTCATACAACATAGACCAAATCCAATATGATTTTTTACAAGTACAGAAGAGGTGATTGATAGTCTCAAGCTGTTGCGTACATAGAGAGCATAAACATTTTGATGGATCTAGAATCAAACCTCTAGTGATTAATTTGTCCGTAGTTGGAATTCGAGATTGAAGAGCACGCCATCAGAATGACATGACTTTGTTTGGAAATAAACAACCCCATACTATGTATAAAGGTGCATATAGATGTTGGCGTTGTGTATCCACGACAAATGAATCCGATCTCAAAGTACTGTAAGTCGAAGAGACAGAATATTTACCTTTTGAGTCTTCTTTCCACCTCCAAAAATCATTTGCTTCGACAAAATTTTTAACTTCATTTCGGTTTCCAGAGTTTCGCTCATCGGTACTTCCTCACAGTTAAGGGGAAGAATCCATCTCCAGTTTACACTCCAAATTCCATTCACGTGTGTCCATTTTAGAGCTATAGAAATATTCTTGTCCACTTCCTTTGCATTTAAATGTGGTACGCGGACCATTAAGGGGGTGTTGCCAAGCCATATATCTTTTGAGAAGCGTGTACGAGCACCATTAGAGACACACCGAATTAATCTTGAAGAGAACCATGTCGAAGTGTTAATGTTTATTCCTACATCACGCCACCATCTCGTATAATAACACACCTCCGAGAATGTAACCCAATCTTCATCTATGAGTTCATTTGGAATATATTTTGAGATTATTAGATCGCGACATTGTCCATGTTTTTCAACATGCAAATGTCAACTCCACTTATCTAGAAGCGCTAGATTAAATGTTGCAAGATCATGAATACCCAGATCTCCTTTGTTCTTTTCTTGACAAAAGTGCTCCCATTTAATCCATGCTATATATTCTGCATCTAAGTAATTAGATCTCCATAAAAAATCTCAACATATACGAATCATAGCCTTGATTACGATATTTGGAGCCTTGAAAATTGAGAAATAATATACCGGTATACTTGTGAGCACACTCTGGATCAAGACAATTTTTCTGGCAAAGGATAAACATTTATTCGCCCATAATTGAGTTTTCTGTTTCATAGCATCAAGTAGTTGCTGCCTACTTTTTTTGAAGTTATGGTTGCAACCAATAGGAATCCCCGAGTACATAAAAGGAACGCACATGACAGAACAATGGATCAAGAGATATATGAATACCGAGAAGACTGCTCTTTTGAAAATTTATGCTCGAACCCGAGATCAATTCATATAGACACAAAATACCTTTCAAGACAATCACATTGTACAAGTTTCCTTCCCCAATGAATAAAGTGTCATCGGCAAATAGAGAATGAGTATAAATTTCGTTTCCACAATGAATGCCCCTCAAGCATCCTCTTTCTACCGCTTAAGACATAAGAATATTGAGATGGTCGCAATAGCAAATAGAAACGGCGATAGCGGGTCACCCTGCCATAATCCCCTTTCGAAATTAAAAATACCTGAAAGAGATCCATTCACTAGGACACTTCCAGAAGCAGTAGAGATACATGACTTCATCCATCCAACCCATTTCTCACAAAAACCCATTTTTCTCATCATATCATATAAGAAATTCCAGCTAATAGAACCAAAAGCTTTCGCAAAATCTACCTTGAGAAATATCGAAGGAATCTTGCCTGTTTTCACATAATGTAATAGCTCATTCGTCAACAGGATCCCATTCTGAATTTGATGCCCCTTAATGAAAGCAGGTTGATTTGAAGATATAACTCGTGGTAAGACTTTTTTCAACCTGTTCGCCAACAATTTTGATAGCAACTTATATAAACTTCCCACTAAAGATATCGGGCGGTAATGATGTAGTTGAGATGGAGATCGAATTTTTGGTGCCAAGATAATCGATGTTGCATTTAGCACCTGATACAGCTTCCCGGTACGGTGAAATTCTTGTAAGAATTCAATGTAGGTATGTTTTACCGTACTCCAGTGAGTCTGAAGAAAATTAAAATTTATACCGTCCGGGCCTTGACTCTTTTTTCCTGAACATGACCATAGAGTCTTGTAGATTTCGGATTATGCAAAAAAATTGTGAGCATCTCATTATCAGACGGAGAGATTTGAGACTTACAAGGTAGCATGAGGGACGGACGATCAGAGGATGCACCCGAGAAATGAGCTTCAAACTAAGTGCGAATTCCTTCCTTTACCTCCGGAATTGTGTCCACCCATTGATTATTTATGAACATACCTTGCAAAGAATTCAAATATCGTCTATGCCACATATGAGAGTGAAAGAATTTTGTGTTTACGTCGCCCTCTTTTATCCATCTAGAATGAGATTTCTGCCACATTATCGAATTTGCTTTTAGCTCAGCCCCTTTAAGCTCCATCACAGTCTTTCTTCTGTCACTCAATTCGGTTTCAGTTAGAACTCTTCTTTAAGCAAGCAAGTCAAAATGTGCCATCTTCTCTCTCAACTCCACGATGAGGTGATCAACTCTACCAAATACATCTGTGTTCCAAGTCTTTCCTTTCTGTTGCAAGAACTTTATTGAATTGTGTAGCAACATAGCTTTTGTACCGTGAGCTTCCACGGAGGCCCAGTAGCAGCCACAAAATCACCGAAGGAGGGATGTGAGTTCCAGCAATCCAAAAAAGCTAATGGCTTCGGCCCCCAATTAGATTCCAGTTGATGCAATAAGATAGGCATGTGATATGCAATAGTGCATTCTTGCGCGAATTCAATCATATTTGGCCATAGCACACCCCACCTATCAGATAATAAAAATCTATCGATTCGACTAGCACTGGTGTCGCGCCCGTCCAGCCAAGTATAAGAATATTGCTGCAAAGGGGGATCAATGAGTCCATTAGATAAAATAAAATCATCAAAGTCATTTATTTCAGTGTTCGGCACGCCAACATAATGTAGCCTTTCCTCGCATGATCGAGTAGTATTAAAATCTTCAACTATGCATACAGCCACATTTTTATATCCCTGGATCAACTTGGTCAATTCTTGCCATAGGAGTCTTTTAGCCACACTTCCTCTAACTTTCACATAAATGTTGATAAGAACAATGCGTTCATCAGAATCAACAAGAGTTCCTTCCAGAATTATCATGTGCTCAAGAGCGTTAATTCTAGTCATCAAAATACAATCTGTAGACCATATAAAATCAGCCCCCCGGATGCACCATGGCTAGGGCTGAATGCCCAAGAGAAAGTAGATTGTCCCCATAGCCGTTTTACCATAAACAAATTCACTTGCTCCTTTTTAGTTTCCTGCAAGCATAGAACATCAATATGTAGTTTGAGAACTAATTTTTTATGGCCTGAGCTCGTCTCGGCGTTCCTAGTCCACATACATTGGTGGACAGTATATTCAATTTTTTCGGGAATGCTCTATTGGTGCAGATTCAATTGAATCCTTAGATGCATCTCGTTGTTCTAATTCAAGTATGTGATTCACCATCACCTGATCAGATAGCTTGCTTTTCACCCCCAACTGTTTTCCAATATTCCATATATATTCTGCTTCATTTTTCTTATCGTTGTGCAACGGGTTGTGACAATTGTGCTGCAGCGGAGGATGTATTGTATTACCAGAATTTTCATAGGCAGATGAAAATTTTGAGTAATGTACGAACTCTGTTCCAGGAAATTTTGTACTCAGCATTGTCCTTTTTCTGATCGTATTTTCTGAAATAGGAGGCGATCTATTTCTTTGTTTGGGCTTTGTATCTGTTCGTTTTGATTTTCTCCTGGAATTGTAAGCGGCCTTTACCCCTAGATTTTCAAATTGGACAATTCGTGCTGCTACCTTGCTATTTCCATCATCATCATGTACCTTTGAAATCTGCACCATAAGGGCTCTGCAATTACCTCTGGGATTTCATCACCCTCCAGTTCATCAATGTGTTCAGAAATTTGTTTGACAGTGTTTAAAGGGGCAACCATTTCATCAGGTTCTTTGGTCACACCCAACCCCGTTTCAACCACCTTCTTAGTTGGTCACTACTTCTTTTTCTTCATCATATTCCTCCGCACTCAAATTAGAAGGAGTATTGGTCACTACTTCTTTTTCTTCATTCATAAACTCATACTTATCATCTTCCTATTTTTGTTGAAACTCCTGTGACAGAATCTCCATTTTTTGCCATTTCATTTTGTTCATCTTGCATCACTGGATCTATAACTTTTTCATGTTGGGCTGGGATTTCAACCGAATTCTCACTCTTCTCTCGACGCAGTGTGTTCTGCTCTAATGGCGGAAAATCAGACTCTTCACACCAACTCCCTTATGTTCATAGAAAGACATAGGGCTATTTTGTTCCCAACGTCGATTTGAAGGTTGCTCCTCAAACACATGGATAGTAAACCAGTCTTTATCCAATTCAATTCTGACTTGTTCATCAATTTTTACTCTGCTTTTTTCTTGACAAAAATGCGAGCCTGCTTCATGTTTATCCTTAACGCCGTATTGTTGTCAAACTTTATGAAGTAACCAAATTGGGACACCAATTCTTTAAAGAAAGCAGGATACCAGCAGTTCAAGGGCGTGCCTTTGATTTGCAACCAGACTGAAAGATTATTTTTAGCAGTGTTTTGTTTCCACGGATGAATTTGGGTAATACCCAAATGAGATAGCAGATCCGCATCATTTAATAACCTTGCTTTCATGTCATCACTTATACATGGGATCAAGAATTCACCGCCTTAAACCCCAATAATGTTTCCTTCTCCCAGATTATTTGCCTTCATTTTCTTTGTAACTTCTCCCGGCACCATACCATATTTTAGTCTACATAGTAAACATTGTTCTAGCCATACCAACTGATTTGGGTCTGGAGTGATCTTCAGTACCTTCTGGTTGCCAACTTTTTTTGTTGAGTCCTGTGGAGAGTTTTGTACATCAGGACTCACTGTTTTGTGTTTTTTCGCAGACGGCAATTTTTGTCCTCGCGGCAGCACATAACTGATAGCTAACTTACGCGCTCAGATCCACAATCCCGGCATCCAATTTTCAAGTTCCAAAGAATCGGGACCCATATAAAATCTGACAAAAGCATAGGGCCGTTTGCCTTCAGCACTTTTTGGCATATATACATCACTAATATTTGCAAAGCCTTTAAACAGGATCCTCACTTCATACTTAGTAGTGCCATCTGGAAAATTTGTTATATAGTATGAATTGCTTTCCTGTCTCAAGCGATGAATGAATTCTGGAAGAGGAGATGAGTATCCCTTAGCGGCAGTCGTCTGAGTTGCAGCATTCTTACCTTTTCGACGATGTACCTTTTCCCACTTGCCATCATTGTCTGTACAAGTCTCCTCTGTATTCAGAGGATTGACAAATCCTTCATCAACTATATTTTGAACCTTGTCAACCGATCCACGAGGAACCCATTTCTGAGAATTGACAGGACCGCGACGATGAGCTCCTTGTTCAGAACCTTGATACCCCTTTCTCACGAACAATTCCCATATTAAAAATCATTTTAGCTCGATCAGATCCATCTTTCTTCTTCATAGACAAGTCTTCATTCCCCTTATTCCTTGCACAATTCATTGCCTCAAACGAATGCAAAATGTCATGGTGCCCGACATCTAGATCCCGACCACCGCCACCCACGATCGGTTGAGTTAGGTCGGAAGAATCACCAGACCCCGCAGTCGTCCTAGCACCTGAATGTCCACTGAGAAACCGAAAAACTGATGTAGAAGGCTCGAAAGGGTGCCCACCTTCAGTTCTCATGCCATTGTCACCCACAATCGGCCGGAACAAGTCGGAAGAGTCACCCACCGCCCTTTCACACACCGTCTACGATTTCTCCTTCAGCAGTTTCATTGCCACATTATTTTCCACAACCGAGGCTACGCCTCTGTTATTCTCCTTACATTCAATGATTTTGCTCACCGGAGCTTCCATCTTAAGCCCTATAGTTTCACTTGCCGCCGCAGATACATAATCGTGAGGGGTAGTACTATCCCCAGCATCATAATCCATCTCTTTTGCACCATTGACCGGACACGACGAGCCAGGAGAGTCACCATCAACCTTCTCTGACCCAGATACCTGCGTGCCCTGCATATTTTCCTTTTTCATTGGCAATTCATGCTCAATCTTACTGTTCCGTGTCGTCGAGTTCTCTTCTCCATCGAGAGAGAATTTTGGCCGAGATTTTTTCCGTGAGACCATCTTTCCCAACCAACACTTTCTTCCACCCAGGCTCCTATCCCTCTTATAAACCAAGGCTTTGCCGCCATTTCTCCTAAGTTTAAAAAAACCATGAAAAGAAACAACAGCTAACAAAGTGGATACCAAAAACCCAACTAAAAACTCCACGGTCGACCTCCTGCAGGATATCACTATTCCACTGTTGTCTTCATTATAGGTAACGACACTCCTCAAATCATCAAAAGTTTCCCTCCCGAAGTCAAGAAGTTGGCTCTCCTTTGTCTCAATCTGCTGGAGTTACTTGGATGGTCTAGTTAGGTTTATCTGGAGGGTGTTATCGGAGAGTTTGAGGATGGTGAGAGCAGCCGATGGCGTTAGGGCGAGGTCGGGATTGGGGGAGTATTTTAGAAGGCGACGACGGTGGTGGTGGCGGCGGCGGCGTGCGAGGGAGGTTATTGGCGTGCGGCGGAAGCGACATTGGGTGGATAAATTGGACAGCATAGGCAGAGAAAGAAAGGAAGAGCAGTGATTGATCAGAGTAAAAGGCCAATTACCCATGTACTATACCTATTAATTAACTTATTTCATTGTATTTTCAAAAGAGCTACTATACGCGCAATTTCGCAATTAGGGAAATTCTATTATATGAAAAAGTCAATTTTACCCTTCTTGCCGCACAACAAGCTTCTCCTTTGTTCTCGAGTTAACTGGACATTTCATTTCTTTATTCTCAACTTCATCGTCCCCTTCTCATTTCATCTTTCGACATTTCTCACTTCTGAGGAGCTTCTATCCCTTCTTTTCCTCTTGTTCTTAGCTCTTTATCTCTTCTTATGAGCTTGTCATGAGCTGTCTTATCTTAAGACCTTTGTAGCTCCTGGAACACGTACTGAAAGGGCTTCTTCCGATTATGATTTCGGACGAGGGGTTCACTCTGTTTCCTGCTCACCTCCTACCCCTTGCCAGTAACTGTAGGATATCATTTCCATGACTGATTTGTCATTTTTGTGACCGTGTATCGAGTTCCTTTAAGGAGGGGCCCCCGACAGCAATCTCCCTAACCCGTTAGCACAAAAAGAATTAGAGAATTTTGACATTTCTTCTCCATCGCCGTCACCATTATTGTGGTAAGAAAGAATGCGCCCTTTGCCAATTCTTCAAAAATAGGTTTTTTTTTTAAATGAAACGTTTTTTGTTTTTAGGTCATTGAAAACTAGAAAGATTTTCTATAATTATAGAATGAGGATTATAAACTGCTCCACCAGTTTGTAAATGCTCAAAATCTATGGCCTATGGGTTTTAAATTTATTTGATAAATCGACATCGTAGTGGATTTGAGTAGCTCATCGACTGTGTAATGGAGAATCAAGCAATTCTCGATGTTGATCACTGTGTAGTGGACTTGAGTAACTGTATTGATCCACTCAGGTATTGACCATATGAAAACTTTATATAAACCCATGATCAACCGCATACAAATAGTGAAATAGATTAGGATTTTTTTTATTTTACAGTTTGAGCATTACTATGTTGTTTTGCGGATGCGGGTGTATTTTTTTAGGATGTCAAGTGCCAAGGATGGTTCAACATATAAGTGTATTTAGGAGTGTATTTATTTGTTGTTTGATGAAAAAGTAGTTTTCCTTTATTCTCAGGATTTACTTCTACAGCATGAATGACTCAAATGTTTGGGACAACATGGAGTTTATTGAGTATGAAACATTGATGATGACTTGGAAAATGTGGAGGAAGAACAAGTTGGACATATTGATGAAGAATCTGATGCAGCAATTGATGCAGTACAGGATATTGAGGGGTCAGATGATGAGGACATATTCATGGATAATGATGCAATTCGTAAGCAATTGCTTTGAAAGCTAGTGAGCATGAAGAAGAAAGATAAAGAACATATACATGAATTATCAAAGCCACCAGATGTTGGAGAAGATGACTGGTATAGCGATACAGATGATGAATATGAGCCACAATGTCTATCTGGTTATGACAAAGATGATATATCCAAACAAATGTACTATAAGGATGGCGTGAACATGAAGAATTTCAAATTTCATCAGGGTTTAAGGTTTTGTGGATTATTTTATATATTTCATGAAGAATCTACCTTGTGAACCTTTATTAAAATGTATACTAACATTTCATGTTTTTTGCAGGTTTGTTAGCCCTCAGCAATTTAGAGAAGTATTAAGAGATTGGGCTGTGAGGAATGAGTATGATTTAAACTTTGTAAAGAATGAAAATTCTCGCATCACTGCTAAATGTATGGATACAAACTGCACTTGGCGCATACATGCATCACCATCACAGGAAGGAGACTCATTTCAAGTGAAAAGTTTGAAAGGAACACATCTTTGTGCAAGACAGAGTAATATTAGCATTGCAAAGTCTTCATACTCGGCAAAGAGAGTCATAGGCCATATAAAGTAAAATCCTTATATCAGTATATCAAGTATTCAAGAGGTAATAAAGATCAAATGCAGTTTGGAAGTTGGAAAGTATAAAACGGTAAAAGTAAAGAAACATGCAAGGAGATTTTTGCTTGGTACGACGAGTAATCAATATGTTAGTTTATGGGATTATTGTGCTACAGTGAGGGCATCTAACCCTGGTAGCTCATTATTTTTGAAGAAAGTGGACAATATGACTTGCACTTGTGGTATGTTTCAATTGACAGGGTATCTTTGCTTTCATGCCCTTAATGCTATAGGAGTAAAAAGGGTTAACATAGAGGATTATGTTCATGAATGTTATAAAAAGGAGACATATATGAGAGTTTATGAGAATGCAATTCATTGGGTCCATGGATTGAAGCACTATATCAAGACATAATATGTTCCATTCATTCCACCTGAGGTCAAAAAGTGATGGGAAGACCTAAGAAGATGAGTAGGAATGGTGAAGATGAATCACCATCTAGTTCAAGTCTAAGAAAATGTCTTTTGATGATATGTTCGAATTGTCTCCAAAAAGGTCACAACATGAGAAGTTGTAAAAATTCACCTGATCCAAATGCGAAGCCCTACAAGGTTAGTAGTATCTCCTTGTTCTTTGTATCATTTTTAAGAAATTTATCAACACTGGTTCTTAATTTTCAGCCTCGTCCCAAAAAATCCAAAAACTCTCAAAGTGAGGTTCAAATACTGACTCAAGATGCTCCACCTTGTAGTCATCCTGAATAAACTATTACTGGAGGCAAATGAGCATTCTTTTTTTGACTTGTTATTTCCACCTTGTAGTAATCCTGAAGTTGATTCTTGTAGGGGTATCATGTTCATGTTAAAGCCATTATGTGCATATTTTTGTTTTTATTGCAACAATATCCACTGAGTTTATTGAAGTCATATTTCTCTATTTATCCTCGTTTTCTCGTGTTCTTTATTTATTGGAGCGCTTTTAAGCTTTCCCTCAGTAAGATAGAAATTAATTGTAATTTACACCTTTGTACTATACCTATTATATAATTTACTCTTATGTACTTTCAAAATAACTACTTTACCCCTCCTATACTTTCAAAAAAGGGTAATAAACCCCCTAAGGGTAAAATTGACTTTTTCATATACAAAATACAATCCTAATCGCAGGTTGGAGGGTGAAACACCATCCGGGGCAGTGAGCATTTTTTCGAAAGTATAGGGGAATAAAGTAACTCTTTTCAAAATAAAAGAGAGTAAGTTATCCAATAAGTATAGTAGAAGGGATAAATGACTTTTAACTCTGGATAGCCTTATGTGAAAGTTGTTTTAAGGTTGTGTTTGTAGTTCTACTCCGTTTTAGCTTTCGTTTTTTTTTCTTTTTTCCTTAAGTTTGGAAGTATTTGCAAATTTAATTTTTCTATGATAATTCTTTTCTTCTATGTTTAAAAGTCTCAAAAGCCTGCGAAAAAGGCAAGAAATTAGTAAAAGATCAAAGGAATGGAAGGTATGATCTTGAAGGATCAATCCCTTTCCTTTCACTTGTATGTGTATTTATATTACAAGTCTATGACTAATTACATCACCTTATACAGCTCAATATATGTTTAGGAAACATGATTAATTTACAATTTACCACCTTAACCCCAATTTTTTTTTTTTACAATTTACCAAATATAGTTTCTTGTCTAATCTATGTCCTTAATTGTTGCTTGAGATTTGGCTTGATTTGCTTGATTATCTTGCTTCTCTTGATTGTCGCTAATAAAGCCCTCTCATAAAAATTTAAAAATAAACTTAAAAAAATGAACTATTAGAAGTATAAGTAAAAATTAAAATTTTGAAAAACTTATTTAAAAAAATATCACCAAATTATAAGTATAAACATAGTTTGTTCTAGATCTACTTCTCCATAACTTGTTTTGGTAGGAAAATAAAAAAGAGAAATTGAAGCAATGCAATTTGTTTTGGGTTGGATCGTGGTGGTAAATCAATGCAAAAGTTAATTTCCGAAATTCCAAACATTAGCTCCGCCTTATTTTAGAACATAAGCTAGAAGAAATAAACTTGTATAAATTATAACAATCGAGATTTGGCATCGGTGTCAGTACCAAGGAACGTCAGTATTCGTATTTTGGTACCAATATCGATACCGACAATTTTTCGTATCGGTAAAACTGAAATATCGATAATTTTTTTAATTTTCTTAAAATTTTTATTTTAATGTTTTGAATACCTACTTTGACGAATCAATAAATATGTAGGATTATTTATTTAAAAAAATGATAATATTTCGTCTGTAATTTTAGTTATAATTAATAAAAAAAAAGTACAAATATGAAACATCATTAAAAATGCCAGAATAATGTAATAATTTTTACGTGCTTCAAATCACAACCAATGACAATTCAACCATAACAGTTCAGTGCACAATTAGACAAATGTCCAACTAAAAATAAGTTCAATATGACAATAGTCATAACAAATCCAAAAATAGAACCAAGAAACAAAGATGTATACAGTTTCAAGTTTCAATTGCAACTGGCAAGATCCCGCATATTGTCAATCCTCTCAAGCAGGTTGTGGGATTCGCTTCAATTTCTCCATAAATAAAATAGCATATGTATTTAAATAGTGCAAACAATTAAGTAAGATGTAAATAGATTTAAAATAAAACCGTTATCACCTGTGTTCAGTCGATACGTCTCCGGGTCTTCTGTCCCATCATAATGGTAGAATATCTCGGTTGTTTTATTTCAGCCAATTCTTAGTACAAATCAACGTCTCAGCCTTCTTGGGTGCCAATGAATTTCTAAAGGCACTTAGAACCCAGCCTCACGTGGTGAAAACCAATTCCGAATGCACGGTTGCAATGGGAATTGCAAGAACGTCTCGTGTCACTCTAGCAAATACAGGATACTTAAATTCGCTCACCTTCCATCAGTCTAAAATGTTGTATACAACTGTACTGAGCTCATTTCTTTATGTGAGATATCTGTCTAACTCAGTGTGTTGGTCAAATTGCATTTCTTGGGATATGAAATCTTCAAACTCATTAGAATCTGAATCATCTGTCAAAGTGCTTTTCGCCCCACGTTCTCCGGTAGAAGATCCATCATATAATGAATTGTACTTAACAAAAAGTTCTTCTACCATTTTCCTAATCAACTCAAATGGCTTCGGTATTGGCATTAGCACTCATATTCTTGGGAAACACCAACCAAGGTTACACTGCGGTTTAAGTATAGTAGCGACAAATAAGAACATGTTTATATTCAAGACAAGTAGCAGTAAATACCATTGTCCTACAGAAAATTAATAAGAACAATTCATAAGTTAAGGTAAGAATAGTACCATTTTAGCCTGAGTCCTCCCTGATATTTCTCATACATTTCAAGCATTCTCTTTGACATCCCACTAAATTGTTCAGCATCTATTTGCCTCTTCATGTTGGACAACTCCCTGAAAAAGAGGTGTGCAATGCAGGTCTTGGAAGCGGAGAACGTCAATGTCGCTTCATAAAACAATTTCAAGAAACTGATGAATTTCTTGATACAATCTCAGTCTTAATTTGTAGGCACCCCGTCCTTATTATGTCCCTAACCTCCATCAAATATGCCACTAATTTCCCATCAATGCATTTCCAACATCTCTTCGAATGTGGCCTGATACTTCTCCACATAAACCAATATGATATAGGTGGAGTTCCACCTAGTGCATACATCCAATTGCAGAAAACCCTTTGATTGTAAAGCTTTGGCTTCTACACATGTCTTGAGTGTATCTTCCAGTTGAGGAAAATATTTGACATACTTGACCAACAACATCGCATTGAATCTAGATGCATTCAAGTAGGTTATCGATAAGGCAACACGTAATCCACTGAATAAAAAAAAATACCCGAAGTAGCAGCAAAACTTACAAAATGAAGCCCAAAATTCCGCTGGGAATAAGACAAAGAGGAGTCGGGGTTCTCCTAAATTTTGCGTTGGATTTGCTGTTTGCAGAAGTGAGAAGACGAATGTTGAACTCAAAGAGGAGCGCGATGGTTTGTTCATTGTTCAATTCGTTTGATTTCATACCATATTAAACGATGTTATTTTTGTCTTGAATGATATTGTTTGATATTAAAAAATATATATAAATCGGGTATTAAAAAATGATGTCATTTTGTATTAAAAAGTTTAGTATTTGAATTTTTCCAATTCCCAATCAAGAAAACCTGATCCCATCCCGAATAAGTTTAGGATCGACTTTTACGGCCCTATCCCGAACCGAATACCCAAAAATCCAACTTTTTTTGGGATTTTGAGATGGTTCCGATCGGGATTTTACTCAGGCCTAATATAACACCATCTCAATCCACAAATCCAAAAGAAATGAAATTCTTGGTATTGTTGCTGCCGATCCCGGCCCAAAAGTAATCGTGACTTTTATTATCTGCTGGTGGAGTTTAAGGCGCATCTCAAGTTCGCTTGAGTGCGCAAGCCCATGGCCCAATAACCAGAGCAGGTTACACGTACGTCGTCTGTTGTTACCAAAGATGTAAGAACGTGATGGTGATTTTGTAGCAAAGAGATAATACAAAAATATATATATTTTTTCTCAAACACAGTCTTTGTCTTTCGGGTGAGGGGATAAAAGAGGAGAGAAAAAGTTAAAATGGTTTGTAAAACAATAATCTCGATTGCAGCCGATCTTTCTCTCAGGAATTCTTCAAGAAGTGAGCATATCTGCTGCTTTCAAGTCATCTGATCCGATCTCTTCGGCCAATATATAGCAATTCCTTTACATTTTCTCCCGGTTGCCTGGAAATCTGCGTAGGAATGCAGTAAATGAAGATTTTTCGTTGTAATTATGGTTCTTTTGCTTCAAGTTTGTATTTTTGGAGGTCTCTAGCATAAATCCGG
>JAOWBN010182228.1:0-16838 GCA_028565015.1 Pinguicula moranensis
TTGTGGGAGTGCTTGGTTCATAATCCTAACTTCTGTTCCACAAAACAGGGGCTAATTACTTTAAATCATGGAAGAATTCAAATTCGTCTTGAACCTCTAACATTCACATCACATCCGCATTGGGCATCCATCATGCTGAAAAGAGCATTTCTAGCGGTGACATAGACCATTCATTCAGGTTCCTTCACGCCTTTCTCTTTGTCATAGGATCTCGCTATAGATCTCTTTTTGCTCCCCAGGGCAAGGGCGTGAAGGGAGTCATGGTCATTACTTAGTGTCTTCTTGTGGGTTTGGTGGAAGGCAGCGACCTTCACCGTCTTTGTTGAATGCTATTGGGTGGCTTTAGAGGGTTATCGTCGTGCTTTATTTTTTTTGGAGGGGTTGGATAAGGTTGATATTTCAGTTTTTCTGCCATTTTTAGTTGTTACAGTTAGGAGAGCTTCTAAATGGGTATGAGAAATGTCCCCAGAAACGATGCAATGATACAACTAAGGAAAAGTTCCCTTTGGTTCACAGTATACATTTCCCAAAGTGGATTATCGTGTGTGGGTGTGCGTGTGTGAGCGAAGGGCTAGTATACTTCAACATTAATCTTCCGAATTTTTTTATCTATTACACGGGTCAAACCGTCCTATTTACAGAGTTTACAAGGCTAAAATGGCCTTGAAGTAACTATCTAGCCTAATTATGACTGTGGTTGCTGCGTATTATGTTGTTGTCAGGTGGCAGAGTTATTTTTCGTCACCTCGGCTGGGAGCTCAAGCTGGATAACGCTTGTCGCGGGTTGCAACAGGCTTTTTCCAAGGGGATGTATGTGGCCACCTTTTTCGCAAAGTCCTACGATGTTTAGTCGAGGTGATCATCATCGACCTCTAATAAATGTGTACGGGGAGGATCACTAAGGTCTATGAAGTTTTTTCTTTTTGGGTAAGCCAAATTTGTATATATGGTAAAAAGTATTTATAGCGTAAAAGATAAAGGTAGAAAACAGAAACTGAAAAGGGTACATCCTCCAACTAGATATAACATGAATAATAAGCCTATAAGGATGAAGCCAGTAATTGATTCCTTGATCATGAATTGTATATCTTGCCCTTTTAACATACACTCCATTATAACTAAGCGTGATCGGTACATGGCTCTCGTAACCTCATGAATGCACAAGCATCTTTGCATCAATCAATGTGCCTCTTACCAAACTTTTGTCTCCCACATCACCAATGTTACTCGCTCAGCTTGTATATTACCTTTGAGTCTGACCCGTTGCTACTAGTAAATTTGTTTAATACAACGACATCTCGTCCTTGTCAGTATCTATCTCGAAATCAGGATATCATATATATAGTGGTGTTTCTCTTATTGCAGGTTTAACAATGATTCGGGAGGCTAACTTTTATGTTGATCACCAGGATAAACTTTGGGTGTTGGTTCTTCAACTTTCTATGAAACTTTTGAGGCCCTCCTCCATTATGTTGTTTTTGATCTGTATGTTGATCATATTTGACTCTCACGTCTTCGCATAATATTGCCTTAGCCTTTTCTTTATTTTCGTTTTAGTCTATGTTCTATTATTTTTCATTCTTTACCTTGTTTTGTAGACGTTTTTTTTTTATTAATGTAGATTCTTTTTTTGCCATAAAAATATGATAAAATAAAATTTAACATAGAAAAATAATAAAATATAAGATCACAAATGATCAAGTTTATGTGCAATTACTTCCAAAAAATAGTTTGTATGCAATATCATCTATTATGTCATTTTTACAAGGTAATTTGTCTCTTTCATCACTTCACAGGACTAATTAGACATAATACATCCAATTAATATAGATGTTCAGTTTATATTTTATTATGATCAATATACACACTTCATAGCTAAAGAGATTTGTTGAATTACCACGTTATAGTATTTGGTTTAGCCATCCACATTGTGTTGTCCGGTGCATTTTTTAGAACGGCGGAAATGATTTTGGTTGATCCTCCTTTTATAATATATACGCTTTTGGCTCATTTGAGCCAGTATAATGAAAATTTTAACGAGCAAAAGAAATGCCACAATTATAAATAAAATATAACCATAATAGGAGGTATTTGTATTTTTTTTTAAATTTATTCTCCATCTGATTTTTTGGCTAGGAAGTTATTCTTCATGTAGTTCAAAAAGGATTGATAAATTCCTAAAACTCTCACAAAATATATATCAATCGGTACTGACATTTTAAATTTTGCAACTATGTTTGTGAGAAGAAGTGGACTTAAATTCTAAGAAAATGCTATAAATTATGCTTCAATATAGATTTTTGATCATGGGTTATGAGTTGATCTCGGGTTGATCAATTAATTTAAAAAAGAGTAGCATCCTGGGGATCAATCTTCCTCAAAGCATGTTGCAGGCTTGTGCACGGCTTCTAAACTGCTCGATTATGGAGACTCTTTTCATTGTTTGGGGCTTCCAATTGGTGGAAATTCGGGTTGTAAAACAACATGGAGCTGTCTCACTTTGGGAGAATAAATTTCTAAATTTTGGAGGAAAGATCACTATGCTGAAGAGTGTACTTAGTAGTATGCCACTGTACTACTTCTCTTTATATCGAGCCCTAAAATCTATCATTAAAGAAATGAGTAGTATATGCCACTCCTTCTTATGGAAATCAAGCCATGCTGCCACCCAATCTATTCCTTGGATAAGTTGGGAGGTGATGTGTTTGAGGCGGGAGGTGGGAGGTCTAGGTTTTCGCAACTTAGATTCTTTCAACTGTGCATTATTGGCAAAATGGGGATGGCGACTTAAAGTGGAAGAAGGGCGACAATGGCGTGATGTGCTTATTTCCAAATACTTCAAGACCCGATCGCCTGACAGTGATTGGGCTGATTTACCTCATACCCGTAACTCATCGAGGTGGTGGAAAGACCTCCGGCAAATTATCTGTAAGGAGGGAGGTTGGTTCTTGACTTATTTGGAACGTTGTATGAGAGATGGTACACGAACACGATTTTGGGAGAATGACTTTATTGGTACTGGTCGGTTATCGGTACGTGGTGCACGTGTTTACATTAAGGCTGCTGACAGAGGATGTCTTGTGGTAGATGAGTGGCGATGGGAGGATTCTCTTTGGCGATTATTATGGAGTTGGAGGAGACCTTTGAGCCGTAGGGAGAAGGAGCTCGTTCGTGAATGGGAGAGACAACTTGGTGATCTCTTCCCTCGAGAGGGTGCGGATACCTGGAAATGGAATGCCTCTGCAACTTGTGAGTATACTGTCTGTAGTGGATGATGGCTTTGCATTCAAGTAGGGAGATTACGTTGCCTCCACAGTCGGAGCTTGCAGAGGTGTGGGGAAAGAGGTCACCCTATCGAGTGATGGCTTTCAGCTTGAGGATATTGCAGGCTCGCATTGCGACGATTGATAATCTTCTCTCCCGGGGAATTACTATCCCGTTACATATGCAGCAATGCGGGTTATGTGGGGAGGTGCAGGAGAGTGTTTCACACTTATTTTTATCGTGTAGAATAACTTATGTTGTGTGTTCGATGATATATCAATGGATGGGCTTTACTTATGTGGGCCATGCCCTCCCAGTGGCACACTTTCAGGCTCATATGAGTATGGCACCATCGGCAAGGGGACGAGAATTATGGCCCACGTTGTTTTTTATATATATATATATATATATATATATATATATAACCCCCCCTATAAATATGTCTTAATTTTTGTAATACATATAACTAGTACATAGATATTATAGTGGATTTTTTTTCGAAGTTGAAATCTTTACCTCTAACTTAGAGATCCTCCTGGTACTACTCCTTCGCTCTTTATGGCATAGTGTCATATAGAACATTTGGCGGATCCGTAATGATATCCGATTTTGGGAGGGGATATTGGTGTTTGACAAGCTTGTGGAGTCTATCCAAGTGCAAGTCTGGATTTGGTTAACATCTTTTGAGAAACCGACGACTGTAGCAACTATGGCAGATTGGGTGACGAATCCGAGACTATGTGTAAGCTCTTTTTTCCTGCCTTGATGATATTGTATATTGGATAAGAGGCGATTACACCTTGTAGGGGGTAATCGTTGCCAATAGTGTGTGCATACATTCAGATGTCAATTTAATTTTTATTATTCACCAAAAAAAACAAATTCTTATTTTCATAGGGTTTTCTACCTAGCAGATTGGTTTAGATGGCCTAATCTCCACTTTAAGCCACAAATAATTATATTTCCTAACACTTACACATACATACGATCGTACAATTAATACCAATGTTAAATTCTTTATCTATTATTTAATTTCATATGTGAAATATTAAGCGTTTGACCCGTATTTACCAAAAAAAAGTGTTTGAACCGTGACCTGGATTTATAGATCCCTAAGAATATATGTCAATGCTCACTTTCATTTATAAATTATTTTTTTATTTTTCTTTGCGTTTTAATTCTGATATAAAAGGACGTGCGCCATAATTCTTTTATATTTTCATATAGGAGACGGTTCCGTTGACATGATTTGTGACACAAATCGTGACACAATTTCCTTAAAAGTCTATGTTTAGGGTCCGTAGGATTTAGGGTTTAAATTTTAGGATATTTAAGTCTTAGGATTTATATTTTTGGATTTAAGGCTTAGGGTTTAGGTTTTTTTAGGGTTTATGGGTTTAGGATTACCCTAAACCCTAAGCCTTAAATCCCAAAAATATAAATCCTAAGACCTAAATATCTAAAAATCTAAACCCTAAATCCTACGAACCCTAAATATAGACTTTTAAGGAAACTGTGTCATTTGTGTCACAAATAATGTCAACGGAACCGTCCCCTTTCATATAATATATAAAAGACGGGAGTTTTATACTTGGATACGGTTCGTAATTCTGATGGTTCAAGATCAGGCAGCCTATCAAATTCCAATGACATCAATGCCATTCGAGGAAGAACTCATGGTTAGATATGGGCATTTTCAATCGAAAACCGGCTAACCATCGATTTTCAGATGGGATAAAAATGAAGGTTCTAACAATCGGAGTTTTACAAAACCAGAGGTTTTGATTAAAAAAAAAAAAATTGGATGGTTTCAACCGACCAAAAACTGGCCAGAGACAAAAAAAAACTTATGGCCGATCAAACTGTTTTCGGTGGTTTCACCGCCGAATCTTCCGGCGAAAATCTGCATGAAAATTCAAAAAAATAAAAAATAAAAATAAAAAATCTGGAAACCTTTTCTGGCACTTTTTCTCCCGTCGTAAAGCCATCGAAAAAGGTGTCCAGTTTTTTATTTTATTTTTTATTTTATTTTTATATTTATTTTTAATTTAGGGTTTAGGATTTTTTGAGTTTTTAAAGTTTGAAAAGTTATAAAAATTATATAATCTATAAAATTATATAATTTGTAAAACTTATAAAATTTAAAAAACTTATTAATTATATAACTTAAAAACGTTTTTAACTTATAAAACTTATATAACTTATATAATTTATAGCATATAACTTATATAATTTATAAAACTTAAAAACATAAAAACTTAGTAATTTGTAAAACTTAAAAACTTATTAACTTATAAACCTTTTTAACTTATAAAACTTAAAAGTTCAAAACTTGTATAACATATACAGTTTTAACTTATATAAATATAAATGTTATACATGTTTATATATGTTTATATAACTTATATAAGTTTATAAGTTATACAAATTTTTAACTTTTAAGTTTTATAAGTTAAAAAAGTTTATAATTTTTTGAGTTTTACAAATTATATATATTGTTATATAAACTATTAAGTTTTATAAGTTGTTAAGTTTTATAACTTTTTAAACTCTAAAAAACCTAAATTTTTTTATATAAAAAACTAAAAATCCTAAACCCTAAACTTATAAGTTTATAAATTATAAAAGTTATACAATTTATATAATTTTAAAAGTTATATAAGTTTTATAAGTTTTTTAATTTTATAAGTTCTTAAGTTTTATAACTTTTAAAACCCTAAAACCTAAAAAACACAAAACCCTAACTTTTATAACTTTTTAAATTCTAACAAATCTAAACCCCTAAAAATTAAAAAAAAATTAAAAACCTAAACTCGAAACTTATAAATTTATAAATTATAAAATTTATACAAATTATATAAGTTTTTAAGTTTTATAAGTTTTATAACTTTTCAAACCATTTTTTTAAATTCATTTTTAGTTGAATTCAATCCCTTCCTCTCCCATTTTTTTTATTTTTATTTTCTAATTATATTGTAAATGTAAATTAATTTAAATTGTAAATATAAATATTAACATACATTTATTTGTATTAGTGTTATAAATGTAAATGTGACTTCATTTATATGATCAATGTAATTTTATTTATATTTTAATTTATAAACTTTGATTTATAAATTATTATACAATTATATATAAATAATATTTCTATATTAATATGTTTACTTTATAAGTTTATTTGTTTATGGAACTTAATATATATATATATATTTATATATATATTTCTTATAGATTTATATGACAAATATAAGAAAACAATTTATTCTTAAAAAAATGAAAGAAACAAATTTTTTCTTTAAAAAATTCCAAAAAAAGCTCAGTATTTACACCGAAGGTTTCAACCGTGTCGAAATCGTCCAAAACGGTCCTGAACTAAAACCGTCCATGTCTACACCGGAGGTTTTGAGCAATCGAACCACCAATCAGAGAAAATCGAACCGGGAAAAATCAGATATTCAAGGTTAGGTTAAGGTTTTCATTTTTAAAAATCTACAACCAACAAAAAATTGGCAATTCAGTAACCGGCAATCAAACCGCCCATGTCTACTCACGGTTAAGAAAACAAGGGGCAAAGTTGTCAATAGATTAATCTCATATATATATATATATATATATATATATCCTAACTCTTTCCCGAGGAGACAACAAACCCCAAAAACTCATCATCTGCAGAAACCAAGGTACAAAGTCTTCACGCTTGTCTTGTCTTTATTTTTTGGTTAAGTGTTTGACGTGGCCATTCCTTTTGTTTTGTTGATAATTGAATCTCGAAGTAAAATGGGAAAACATCATGGCGATATCAATGATTTAGTTGAATGATTTCGTTATTTGAAGCACGAACTTGGAAGTCGTGATTTTGTGAATTGCTTATTTAGCTATAGGATGTGTTGGTATTGGTATTAAAGATTGGGAAGTAGAATGCAATTATCAAATCTTTGTATCTATTTAAACATGAGGGAGTTTATTCAATAAACAGTTTTCCAATTTTCTAATTTGGTATCAGAGCAAAATATTTCAAACCCTACATTACATTTTAACTCCACCGATTCCGCCCAGATTTCGGCGCCATCACTGCACCTTCGCCTCCGAAACTAATCAGAAAATGTAGCAGATCTCATCTTGTCCCAGATTCCCACATACTCGATTGTTTCCAGCTGCCAATCGCGGCGTACAGTCGCTGTCAGAAAATGCAACCCACAAAGGTTTTCTGCCATTTTCGGGCACGTCTGGCATCGGAAGCTCCGGCCGCCACCGTAGTTGAGTTCGCCGTGAGGTTTCCAAAGGTAGTTGCATGCCGCGCGTAGCCATCACGTGCCGCCGTCGTCGGAGGTTGAAAAATAGAATCTTCATCTCAGATTGCTCGTCGCACCTGTCTAATTGGTTTTGGTTGATTTTGTGCCATTTGATATATATTGGTGTTTTATCGAATATGGTGAATTATTTGATTGGATTGATCGTATTTGCCTAAACCTGGGAATCCAATTAGGCATTGTGTGATGTTGTTTTGGATTGAGTATTGATGGTTGGGTGTTAAGACGTGTGGATTGTTGTGAGATTGTGTTGGAATGTGGAGGATCGTATTGTGTGAGTTGTGTTGTCACTGTGATTGGTTGTGATTGGAGAAAATGTGTGTGAAATGATAGGGACAGATGATTGTGTGATTAATCAATGATTGGAGGTTCTGGGAAACCTCAATCTTGAGGTGCTCAGAGTCGTGGTTGAGCTCATACAGGGAGTGAATGCCTCAACCTCGACCGTTGTCCCTACTGCTGCTTCGATCAAGCTTGATCTTCCACCGATAGATTTGAAACTTGATGGATCGACTATATATCTTAGCTAGTCCCGCAGGATTGAGGCCATCTTAGTAGGGAGAAGCCTAGACGGCTTCCTGAGAGAGCGTGAGTTGGGGAGTGACATCTCTTCCACTACGGAGTGAAACGTTACTCAAGCTCAGTTATGTATCTGGTTTTTAAACTCGATGACTGCATCTATTGCTTCTACTGTGGATGGCCTTAACTTGGTGAATGAGATGTGGGCTAGTTCGAAGACCACCTATTCCGAAAATGAGAACTAGATGAGAGTATTTCAATTTAAGTTGGAAATTGATGCGGAGGTCCAGGGGGAGAAGTCTATTCAAGACTATTCTATTTGCTTGAAGCGATTGTGGGCTGAGATGGATCACTATGATCCATTGTCTAGATATAGTGACTTGAAATGCAAAATGTGACAACATTTTGAGAAAGGAATGACTATAAAATTCTTAAAGGATCTGAATTCGATCTTTCTCTCAAGGAGATCAGTTTTGTTGTCCCAAGTCAAGATTCCATCATTAGATAAGTCTATTGCTACTTTGATTCAGGCGGAGAGTGAGATGAGGATACACTTTACGCCGAGTGTAGCTCCGGAAGACTTTAACTATTGCTAGTTCATGGGTGACTGGAGCTCAAGTGGAGACTCGCAGTTGTTATCAGTGTGGGGCAGTTGACCACTTGATGTAGTTTTGTCCGAGGATGTCCTGTGAGAGAGATTCTGGAGGTAGAGGTAGAGGTCGTGGTGGTAGGAGAGGTGGTGGTCGAGGAGGCTATCGCACCAACTTGATGGTGGATGCTGAGGAGGAGGAGACTATGGAGAGTACTGTGACCGTTGAGGAGGATCAAGCATTCTTTGACGTACTCCAGAGAAAACTCAAAATCATGAGGATGGACACTGATACACCTACCTCATCCGATTTCTCTGATAACATTGCTTTGGCCTCGGGTTTCACAAGTGTGTATGACTCATTAGCCCTGGCATCGTTTCCTACTACTGGACACTTGACGAGTGTTGCTAGGAAGTTCAGTTACTATAATCCCTTAGCAAATCCGTTGAGTGTCAAGACAGCTGATGACACTTATCGGCCTATGGTGGGTAAAGGTACAATGCATTGTATCAACACCTTGATTTTGTCCAAAGTTTTTCATGCTCCTTCATTTCTCGTTAACCTTCTCTCCATAAATGTCATTATTAACCAATTGAATTGTACTATATTGTTTGATATTCCTCAGGTGATTTTCCGGGAGAAAAGGACAAGCAAAGTACTTGGGATTGGGACATGGCGTAGTGACTTGTGATACATGGATCAAAAGTGATTAGACTCAACCCTTTCATCCATCGTGGAGAGATCTAGAGGAGACAGTACCGTGGAAGACTTGATGCTTCACCATAGGCGATTAGGTCATCCCCCCTTCTTGACTTTGAGTCGACTTTATCCCTGATTATTTGCTACAGTGAATAAAGAGAAACTAATTTGTGATGCTTGTGAGTTGAGCAAGCACACCAGAAGTTCTTATGTTAGCTCTGATAGTAGGAGCTTGCGTGTTTTTGATTTGATACATTCGGATGTATGGGGGCCCTGTCCCATAGTAACATTCAATGGATTGCATTATTTGGGGTCTTTCATTGATTACTGGTCCTGTGTCACTTGGCTATACTTAATGAAAAATAAGAGTGATGTATTTGCCTATTTTAAGGATTTTCACAAAGGAGTACAGACGCAGTATGGTGCAGTAGTGAAGGGGCTGAGATCTGATAATGGGACAGTATACACCAACAGGGCATTCACAGAATATTTGTCATCACAGGGTATTACACATCAAACTACCTGGCCATACACACAAGAGCAAAACGGGGAAGCTTTGAGAAAAAATCACCATCTTCTTGAAGTTGCTAGAAGTATGATGTTCACCATGAATGTCCCAAAATATCTATGGGGGCAAGCAGTTCATACAACCACATTCCTGATTAATCGGATACCATCTCGAGTGTTAGATTGGAAATCTCCATTTCAGATTTAGAATGGTACAAAAGGGCACACTTGATATGAATACTTGTCGAAGTTTGCCAATACTCCACAACTAGATCGATATTTCAAGAAAGAAAAGGGACGAATTTGTTTTTTCTAATGCCTGAAGAACACATTGTGTCCAACCAACGAAAGTCACAATTTGTAAGCATAAAAGATGCCACAAACAACCCTTGAAGGTATTGAATTACCAACCAAGAATTGAAGGATAAGTCCAAGAACACGATGCCACTTAACTCAAAAGAGAAAAGATAAATCGAAGAAGGTTTAAAACCAAAAGGGATTCAAACTCTCATAAAACTCGAAAATCAATTATGTATTACAATGAGGGTGTTGTGCCCTTTATGTATAGAAAGGAGCACGACTTTTAGACTCCTAAATATCCTTAAAAATATGTCCTAATTAATAGGAAAGAATCCAATTTGGATAAGAAAGAAACTAGTCAAGATATGTGCTAATTAAGTAACAACCTAATCTAAAGATTTGGATAAGAAAAAGAATCTTTTGGATAATCTTTAGAAGGGAATTTCCTTATCCACCTTAATCTTGTCTCCTTGACAAAGTCATGTTCACACCATGTCCTAAGCCCAATTTTTTCAATTTGTTGGACTCCATTTCGGATGATGCGCTTTCAATTTGTTGGGTCATCGATCGTGGGCCATGTATTGGACAACATTGATAGGCCGGTCCATATAAGGTGGGCCATGGGGGGTCATGGCCCCTCTTCTTGGGCTCATATTTGGACCAAGTTGATGGATTCAATGGGCCATGGGGACCATTTATCTCATTTGGGTCGTGGGGCTCAAATGTGTCAAATGTACTGGATGCAGCCGACATCTCATGGATCAATCCATTTAAGGCTTCCTTGAACTTCATGGCTCTGATCCTTGTGTTCGACCCATATATCATGCTTATACTCCTTATTCGTCTAGGACTCATTATTGGAATATGATTCCTTATCGAGTTAGAACTCCTTGTTGAGTTAGGACTCCTTGTTGGATTAGGACTCCTTGTTGGATTAGGACTCCTTGTTGGAATAGGATTCCTTGTCATATTAGGACTCCTTATTGGAATAAGATTCCTTACCGAGTTAGGACTCTTTGTTGAGCAAGGACTCCCTCCGAGGTTAGGATTCCATAGGGACTAGGACTCTTTTGGATTTGCCATCCGACCCTCCAAATGCGTCTTGGGCATCGAACACCTCGAACATCTTATCATCCACGTTCAAAGATTTGATTTTGTGCTTGTACTTAGGTTCACTTCATACTCCCTCTCTTGAAAAAGATTTGTCCTCAAATCTGGTCCTGCATCAAACGAAAGTTTATTAGTACTACTAAAACTCATGTGATCGCTATACTTACCTTATAAATCAAGATTTGAAGATGTATCAATTGTAAAACGAGAAATGGGAAAATGATAGAATTCTTCTTGTATTAAATAACTTCTTCACTTCATATTATTTGTTGTATTACAACGTTCCCATATTTATAGTAAAACATCACAAACATCACATACAACCATATTACACAAAGTCTATGGGAATACATATTGGGCGTGCTTCTTTGTGTGCCGGAGGAGTGCATGTCTGGTGTGATGAGCTGAGGCACAATAAAGGAGATAACGACATGTTCCAACAGTATCGCTCCAAAGTAGGACACTTGAACGCCATTTAACATGCTTCCAATGAAATACTATCCTCTTGAATCACATGTTCGTGCTACTTTTAACGATAAGTTGGCCCTTCTCATGAAAGAGCTCTGTCTTTCCTTTGCAACCTAAGCTCACATATACTCTCAAAGATAAAGAAGTTAACTCCACTTGCAACAATATCTTAAATCCAGAAGTAAATTCAGTTAATGACAACTTAGTTGCAATATGTAGCACAAAAGTAGTAGAAAATAATGAATCAATTCCTACCTTTTCCCATGAAGTATCCCAAAAATAATCCAAACACCGTGCATGCTTTCAGGCAATAATCCATGGTATGTCATGCAATCCAAATTTATTAAAGAATAATTCAAACATGCGTGATTTACCAATGAATTTTAATGGATATATAATGTAATGATCATGCTCAATTCCTAACATTGTTACTACCTCAACATGTTCGATAAAACATTCACCATGTACTTCAAGCAACAAGAATGTATCATGATGGAATTCATCACATGCAAGTGTATAATCAATTTTAAGATATTGGGAATCTAATTTGTTGATGTAACACAACTAGAAATATAGTATCAATCATGAAAAATAGTTCACACTTTGAAAATTTCGGCACATATAATTCATTCCCATGAAAATGAAATCTATTATGCCTCTTAATTATCATTCTTTCGCTGCATCAAACACATCACAACAATCTGAATTTTGAGCAAACCATTCCTTTTTGTTTTCAAAACCAAGTGATATCAATTGCACAAAGGAGTTCATATGCAAACTCATTGTAGAAACTCGTAAGGAACAGATAGATATGCTCAATGCATGTTCCCTTGTTAGAAGCTTATCAAACGTTATCCATGCATCTCCAAAATCAAATCATTGAGCATAATAATCGTGGGTGTACTTAAAATCAGGCGATTGTGTATATGCGGTGGAAAATAACTCATGCAATAACTTATGGGGTACGTATAAGACGTCATGGAGCACATAGTATCACAAAACACAATATTTACACATGCATCTAATGCATTACCAATATCAAAACCTTGTGCATAGCAATGTTGAAAATATTCACAATCAAGCATAGGTGTAACTAATAATGAATGTGAAGAGTACCTTAAGGACGATGCACCTTTTACCTTAGCTTCCTTACCTAGATCTGCACATGGTTTGGTGCACTCACGCACTTGCCTCTTCTCAAATGATCCATCTTCTTGCATCTAAAGTTCTTTAATCACCTCGTGTTTGGTTCTATGTACACCATGGTCTTGATCAAAGTCTCCAACCATGAACTCAATAGGCTCATTCTCTTGGATGGACAGTAAATTGTAAGGCTTCTCAGATTCCTGCACCCAAGAAACAATTTCGCTCGGTGTGGTACCGACGAGTTTGTTAGTAAACAAAGCCTCTTTGTATATACATACAATCATAGACTCAAAAGGAATAAAAAATCTTTCATCCTCACTCATTTGGCCATAAGTATTTTACTCTTTCTCTCATTCTGTTTTCCTCACTTTTTTCACACAACTTACTTTTTTTCACTCAGTTTTTCTCTCAAAGCCTCTTTTTCTCTCATATTTTTATCACTCTCAATCTCTCTTTCTTTTTCTATCATCCTTTCAATCTTTCTTTCTTTTTCTCTCATCATCTCAATCTCTCTTTCTTTTTCTCTCATCTTTTCAGTCTCTCTTACTTTTTCTAGTCTTTTACTAACTATTACAATTTAAAAATTAATGCTTTCCACATTGAGATTGTGCTAAACTTTTACAATTTTCACATCCTCTAATTGGATAGTACAAACACTTTCGGGAGGTGGTACATCCCTCATTGGTGGTATGACATCGATGCTTTTTACCTCAAGAACGTGTGTTGCTTCAACGATTTGCACCTTCTCATGCTGAATTTTACCAACAATCTCGAATGATGTTACCTTGTTTGATTGTGGTATTGCACTAATGGTACTCTTTTCCTCCTAGGATTCCTTTGAACGACGAACTCTATCTGCTTACCGTTTGGACATTGAATGAAGGTGTGTCCATATCCTTGGCATGTGGTGCACCTAATATCACAAGCACGAATTCGAGAAAGTGTAGAATTACCAGGAGAAGTGACATTAGTTGTTTCACCCATCTTTGGAATGTCCATTGGTGAAATATTTTCCCATGGAGGTCCCTTTAGTGCCTTAGGTGATCTTTTCATGACCAACCTTTCGGTTCTCTAAGGCGTGCACGTCTTTCCCTCTTTTCTTACTAACACTTTCGTCAGCTCCATGTAGAGTACATTAAGCTCATGCTGATTACGTGAGTTAACCACGTTTTTGTATTTGCTAGACATATTGTACCTGCACAAAAAAGGTTAGTAAATAAAACTCACTACTCCCCAACATGTATGCACTCGAAGATGTTCACTCAAACACTCATGTATCATTCATTTAGGCTTTTACCCTCTCTTGAACCTCACCACTCTGCCTTTTACTTCTCAAGTATTCTCAGTATGGTTTTAGCCAACTTCAACTCAAGTCTCTTATCAAGCAAAACAACAATCGTAGAACGATTGGAACTTGATTCAAGGTTCAGAATTATAGAAGGGTAGCAAACTTGAATGTGTGGGTCTCGAATTTGAGTATGGGAAGACTCATCTCGTGACTTCAAATTCAAACAACTCAACTGGAATAGTTCTCTTGCTGATTGCAACAATTTCGATGAAACTCTATTTTGAAAGTCTTGAAATCTTTCTCTTTTTTTTTTTTTTAAATTGACCCTTTTGTTTCTGATTTTGAATCGAAAGATTTTCTTTCACATTTGTTTTTGAACAACTTTATTTTGGAAAATCAGCAAGGTTACAACTCGAAAATTGAAGAAAAAACGTAAATAAAGATAAACTATCAAACAAATTTTGACCTTAGAGCTATTGATAGCTAAGCAACCTAAACGTTAAAAGATAAGGGAAAAAACGTCCAAACCTCGCTCTGATACCAAATGATATGAATCCTTGCCAAACTTGTGATAAGACTCCATAACTAGATCGATATTTCAAGAAAGAAAAGGGACAAATTTGTAGTTTCTAACGCCTGAAGAACACCTTATGTTCAACCAACGAAAGTCAAGATTTTGTAAGGATAAAGACGCCACAAACAACCCCTAAAGGTATTGAATTACCAATCAAGAATTGAATAATAAGTCTAAGAACACAATGCCAGTTACTCAAAAGAGAAAAGATAAATCGAAGAAGGTTTAAAACCAAAATAGAATGCAGACTCTCATAAAAACTCAAAAATCAATTGTGTATTACAATGAGGGTGTTGTTCCCTTTATATAGAGGTAGGGGCACGACTTTTAGACTCCTAAATATCCTTAAAAACATGTCCTAATTAATAGGAAAGAATCTAATTTGGATAAGAAAGAAACTTGTCAAGATAAGTGCTAATTAAGTAACAACCTAATCTAAAGATTTGGATAAGGAAAAGAATCTTTTGTATAATCTTTAGGAAGGAAATTTCCTTATCCACCTTGATCTTGTCTCATCCTTGACCAAGTCATGTTCACACCATGTTCTAAGCCCATGTTTTCAATTTGTTGGACTCCATTTCGGATGATGCGCTTTCAATTTGTTGGGTCATCGATCATGGGCCATGTATTGGACAACGTTGATGGGTCGGTCAATTTCATATGGGCCATGGGGGGGGGGGGTCGTGGCCCCTTTCCTTGGGCTCATATTTGAACCAAGTTTTTCTTATACCATGGTATCTAGGTATCTGAGTATCCGACTAATCCTGACCCATTTAAGGCAACCCCCTAATGGATCGGCCAAACTTGGGCCGAAGCCCACGGTTGTGGCCCCAACACGCTTTCACAGCGGAAATTCGATCCATTCACCTATAGGCAAGCCCTGAGATTTGGACCAAGTTGATGACTTCCTTGGGGCGTGGGGCCCATTTATCTCATTTGGGCTATGGGGCTCAAATGTGTCAAATGTAGTGGATGCAGCCTACATTTCATGGATCTATCCATTTAATGCTTCCTTGAACTTCATAGCTTTGATCCTTGTATTCGGCCCATATATCATGCGCATACTCCTTATTCGTCTAGGACTCCTTATTGGATTAGGACTCCTTGTTTGAATAAGACTCCTTTAGGATTCATTATTGAGTTAGAACTCCTTTTTGAGTTAGGTCTCCCTCCGGGATTAGGACTTCTTATTGGATTAGGAATCCTTGTTGGAATAGGATTCCTTGTCAGATTAGGACTTCTTGTTGGAATATGATTGCTTACCGAGTTAGGACTCCCTCCAGGGTTAGGATTTCTTCAGGGACTAGGACTCTTTTGGATTCGTCATCCGACCCTCCAAATTCGTCTTGGCCATCGAACATGATACGATCTTCAATAGAAATTTTGATTATGCTACAAGCTTATTCAGAGTATTTTAATTCACATGAAGATTTGGAATCGATGACGAATCCTTCTCAGGAGGGAGGGAATGATGTGATTGTTGGGGGTCCGAGACGAATTTGGATTCTTACATGGTTTAAATTAATTGGACCGTGTAATGTGAATTATAGTAAAACGCAGTTTCGTGGTTTCTTCCAATCAGAGGCACAAATATGGTCAGATAGATCTGAAAATTTAACTGGAGTTCCAATACTCATTGGGAGTCTTTGTGTTCAGATTATGTTGGATTTGAACGGTCAGATCGTAAGATACGGATTTTGGAACAGACTGCTCTTGTTCAGTTACGATCTGTTATTTACAGCACTGCGCAGCCTCGGTATTATTGGCAATCGAAGGTCTGAACGTGTTCCGATCGAACTAAACTTTTATTACATGACAGAAGACTTCTCAATACATATTCTTACAAAAGGAGAGCAAATTCGAACGGTCCGATGATGCGTTATGAATTTCGGAACATACTGTTATCGATTTGGAAGTTGGCACACGAGTTACTGAGACCATATCGAACATATGGGGTGTTGCGCGTGTGGGAGGTCACAGACCTTGCTAGAAGATATCAAGATGGATCTTCATTTTTCTTATTATGTCTTTTAATTAAATTAGTCCATTAGTTTATGAATTTC